>JARVZY010011165.1:50000-132000 GCA_030686995.1 Artemisia argyi | reverse complement strand
CTAGAGGCAAATGATCATCCCAATTACCTCCAAAGTCAATCATACAAGCCCTCAACATATCTTCTAAAGTTAGGATCGTTCTTTCACTTTGTCCATCAGTTTGAGGATGAAAAGTTGTGCTCATATGTAACTTCGTACCAAGTTCTTCTTGAAAACCTTGCCAAAAGTCTGAAGTGAAACGCTCGTCTCTATCGGAGACTATAGAGATGGGTACTCCATGACGTGCGACTATCTCGTTGACATAGATCTTTGCTAACTTGTGAACAGGCATATTCTCCCTAATCGAAATGAAATGTACTCTTTGTCAAGCTATCTACTATAACCCAAATTTTATCGTTTTTCTTTTTTGTTCTTGGCAACTTTGTAATGAAGTCCATGGTAATCTTCTCCCACTTCCAAACTGGAACCTCTAAGGGTTGGACTTTCCCGTACGACTTTTGGTGCTCATCTTTCACCTTAAAGCAAGTTAAACATCTTTCCACATACTTCACGCAATCCCTTTTCATACTCAGCCACCATTAGTTTCTTTTCAAATTAAGGTACATTTTCGTAGCTCCCGGGTGAATAGAATACTTCGATTTATGTGCTTCTTCCAGGAGTAATTCCTTGATGTTGCTTCTAAAAGGGATATAAACCCTTCCATACCGTGTCTTTATTCCCCGACTGTCTTCTTCAAGATGAGGAATATGAGAGGTGATACGTTCTTTTTCTCGATTCTCTTCCTTCAACGCTTCCTCTTGAGCTAACTTGATTTTGTCGAAAAGATCAGATGTAACAATCATCCGTAACGAGTGAATCCTAGTAACTTCATTTTGACCCTTGCGACTCAAAGCATCCGCCACCACATTCGCCTTACCAGGGTGATAGCGAATTTCACAATCATAATCCTTCAGCAAGTCTAACCACCTACGTTGCCTCATATTCAGATCCTTCTTCTCAAGAAAATACTGAAGGCTTCTTTGATCAGTGTAAATTACGAACTTCACACCATATAAATAATGCCTCCAAATCTTCAAGGCAAAGACTACGGCCGCAAACTCAAGATCATGAGTCGGGTATTTCTCCTCATGCTTCTTCAGTTGTCTTGAAGCGTAAGCAATCACTTTACCCCTTTACATGAGAACACATCCAAGACCGGAGTAAGATGCATCACTATAGACTACCATGTCTTAGGTTCCTTCCAGTAAAACTAGAATTGGTGCTTCACATAACTTCTTTCGTAAAGTAAGAAAAGCTTCTTCTTGTTTTTCACCCCACACAAAAGGAACATTCTTCTTGGTGAGTTCAGTTAACGAAGATGCAATTTTTGAGAAGTCCTGAATGAACCTTCGATAATATCCTGCGAGTCCAAGAAAACTTCAAATTTCACCAACATTCTTCGGTGCTTGCCAATTCATCATGGCTTCAATCTTTGACGGATCAACCTTGAGACCTTCAGATTTTATAACATGACCAAGAAATTGGACTTCCTGCAACCAAAACTCACATTTGGAGAATTTAGCATACAATCTTTCTTTTCTTAACGTTTCGAGAACTTCACATAAGTACGCTTCGTGCTCTTCCTTACTCCTGGAGTAGACAAGAATATCATCAATAAACACTATAACGGGCTTGTCCAACATTGGCTTACACACACGGTTCATGAGATCCATGAAGACCGCCGGTGCATTTGTAAGACCAAACGACATAACAAAGAACTTTTAATGCCCATATCGAGTCTTAAAAGCCGTTTTTGGAATATCTGCATCTCGGACCTTCAACTGATGATAGCCTGAACGAAGATTAATTTTTGAGAACCATTTTGCACCCTGAAATTGATCAAAGAGTTCGTCGATTCTCGGTAGAGGATACACATTTTTCACGGTAACTTTATTTAGCTCCCGGTAATCAATACACATTCTCATACTTCCGTCTTTCTTCTTTAGAAATAGAATAGGAGCGCCCCACAATGAACTACATGGGCGAATAAAACCCTTGTCAAGTAGTTCCTGGAGCTGGCTCATCAGTTCTTTCATTTCATACGGGGCTAAACGGTAAGCAGTTTTAGCGATAGGAGTAGCACCAAGTATCAAATCGATACGGAATTCGACTTGCCTATCGGGTGGTATACCCAGCAAATCTTTCGGGAAGATATCACGAAATTCATTTACCATTGGAACACTGTTAATATCTTTCATATCCAAACCTTTATCAACCACGTGTGCCAAAAAGACATGGCAACCACGCAATAGATACTTCCTAGCCTTCATTACAGAACATATCATTAATTCACCCTTCCCTTTTTCGCCATAGATAGTAAATTCTCGACCATATGAATTTTCGAGCCGAATAATCTTTTGTCTACATAGAATGGCGAAACTATGTTCACCAAGCCAATCCATACCTATAACAATTTCAAACTCCCCAAGCATAATAGGAATTAGGTCAATCTTAAAAACATTATCATCAACTCCTATCTCTACCCCCACGATGCACATTAGATATGGTAACTACCTTATTGGCGTCTATTTCAACTTCAAGAGGTTTTGGGAGTCTACTTAATGGAGTGGATAACCTCTTACTAAAATCATAAGATACAAATGATACGCTTGCACCCAAATCATATAAAACACGAGCTGGAAGAGAATTTACAAGGATTATACCTGTGATAACCTCAGGTATCGACTTTGCTTCTTCAATTGTCATAGGATAAGCACGAGCCTTTGGTTTTGGAGTCTCCACTTTTTCCTCCTTCATGCTTCTAATTGCTATTCCTCAACTTGTCTTTGTCTTTGGGCAATCAACCAGTTTGTGCCATTGCTCATTACATCCATAACACACAATCATCGTGTGAAAACGTAGAGGGGGGGGGGGTGAATACGTTACCGTTTAAAAACTTTATTATTTGTTGTATCAAATATCCATTCTTAGCTTGTTCTAATATGAAATATGTTAAGTGTAGTTTATGACTAGCATAAACTAAAGACAAGTTATCAGACAAGCATAAACAACAAGTCACAACACAAACAATCACATAATGCAAACAATATAGAAAAGCAATAAGTAAAAGGAAAGTGCAAACCAAACACGAGGATTTATAGTGGTTCGGTCACGGATCTCCTCTCCGCCCTACTCCACTCCTCGAGTGCCCAACTCGAGAGTTACTTCACTAGATCAACAACCTCCCTTTTCGGCGGAGAAAACCTTACAATCGTCGCTTACCCTTTTTCCGACACTAAGCTTGATGTCGAGTTCTTTTACAAGGGTACAACCACTCCCGTCGTCGCTTACACTTTTACCGACACTAAGCTAGATGTTGAGTTATTTTACAAGGGTACAACCACTCCCGTCGTCGCTTACACTTTTACCGACACTAAGCTAGATGTCAAGTTCTTTACCAAGGGTACAACCACTCCCGCTATGTTTTGTGGCCCAACAAAAAAACCTTGTGTTTTATGGCACAAACACATAAACCATCTAATCTATATTGTTATGATACAATGATGATCCAAGACATAAAAGTCTAATGAATATGCATGCCTAATCTACATGAACTTCTTGAATAAGAAGTCTTCAACCATTGAGGATGTCAAGTGCCCTTGAATCTTCATATGTTGGAATGCTTTAATGAATGATGACTTCAAGATCTTGTAACCTTCTTGGTGGATCATGAAATATGATATGCTTACAACAAAGATGAATGTTAGAAGCATTATGATCATTTTGGAAAGGGTGACTCGCGTGTGTTTCTACATGGTTTCCTATATAACTATGTGTGTGTGGTTTTTCATCAAGTTTGCAAGTAAACTATAAACTCCTATTTATAGGCAAACTTACAAAGGGGTTTTCCGAAACCATGTTTCAAAACAAACAAAGACAAATCGTTCTAAAACCATGTTCCAAGTATCTTTCACAATGTCACATCAAGTTACTTCTAGTCAAACACACAATAGATAAATCCAAAATGTGTAAGAGGTCTTATGGAAAGACAAACACTCAAACTTTCCATAAATGCACATGATGTGATGTATATATATTTCCATTTAAAGATTAAGATATATATGAAAGTAAACTTGTATATATTACCTAAGTAATGTTGTTATAGTAAGTTAATGAGTTACTAAAAATGTTTGATTCCTAATGTCATCACATTTTTATCCTTTGTAAAACTTACTAATATTACTTTAACACCTAAAGTGGCACTTATTCTATTTGACACCTAAAGTACACTTTGACACCTAAAATACTTAAAGACCCTAAAAGTATTTTAGTCATTCTAAATGGTTAGTCAAGGGGTTTGATCATAATGCTACATAACAAACATGTACGAACCTGTGTTGTAGCATACGATGACTCAAGACGTTGAGAGGTGTTGAATGTTTGTTGAGACAAAGTATGATTACAAGTAACTTGTACATTTAACGTTATGTATCAAGTTATATGTTTGTCATCAATCAAAACAAACGAGACTGTATAGATTAAATATCGCAATATTTGCACTAACATAATCTATACTCCTTATGCAGGCCGTCACCAAAAATTGTCTTGATGCCCTTGTTGTGACGCCTTCAGGTTTTCACTGGGTCGTCATGGATTTTACTCTTGACGCCGTCATGATCTTCTTCTTGACGCCTTCAGGTACTGTTCTCAGCATGGAAAATTAAGTCTTTGCCGTTTTCTTCACTTTTATGCTCCAAAAACGTCCGAATTGCTTCCTTTTCCAGAATTCACTCCCAAAGTACCTAAAATCACAAAAGGAACGATTTAGGGCAATATTTGATCAAAAAAATTCAATTTCGGGCTTAAATGACCCCCTAAAAGTGGTTCATTTTTCGCCTCATCACTCCCCCTTGATCAATACTCCCCGTTGCTAGGGTACCAACGTATATGATACAAGGATAAGAAAGCTACAAAAGAAACAAAGGTTAGTGTATGATTAGCTTCCCCTTGATCAATACTCCCCGTTGCTAGGGTACCAACGTATATGATACAAGGATAAGAAAGCTACAAAAGAAATAAAGGTTAGTGTATGATTGACTCCCCCTTGATCAACACTCCCCGTTGCTAGGTTACCAACGTATGTGATGCAATGATGAAGAACCCTACAAAATAAAGGTTAGTATAAGACAATGATTTTCCTATGCTTGACGGAAGCTTCCCTTATTAAAGGGCGTCAATATGAACCTACAAAACAAAAGTTAGTATAGTGGAAGTTTTGTCTTAAGACAAGCATGTTCTCTACAACAACGTGTATAGAAGATGCAATATGAGTGCTTGATTGATATTCCTCTTACGTCAAGAAGCACTTATAATGAAAGAAGGAAAATATTCGATGCAAACATCATCCTTAGATGATTATGCTATATACGATCGAGCGTATATAATGGTGAACCTACAATGAAAGAGTTAGTGCAATATATTTCATCTCAAAGAAAAGTAAGATGTAAATATATAAATGATATAAGCGACTCAAAGTAGAGAACCATGAAACCAAAAAAATCTCATGAGGTGTATGCTTCTAAAAAGAAATGCAATCATAAGAAAAACGTGAATATAATATGATAAGAACCTACTAAGCAAAGCCTAGAAGGAAGACATGAGGTTGAAATGCTTAAAGAGGATGGTGCTAATGGTGTTAGAGAGAATGCGAATATGAGAAAAATATAGAAATTTCTGCAGGTCTGGCGGTACCAAACGAATACATGGGCGAAACCCTGGTTTTGGTTCCGCCTGGTCCGCTGGGCCAAAACTGGGACTACCCAGAAATTACACGGGCGGAACCCAAAATTTGGTTCCGCCATATCCGCCAGACTGCAAAATCTTAACAGACCAGGTTTTCGACGGTCGAAACAATTTTCCAATTTTGAAATTTTTCCTAAAACAGAAGCACACTATTAAATCTGCTTGGGAAATGACAAAGAGGCAAGTAAAAACACGCGTATCGATAGAGTTTGAATGAGGGCTAACGATTTCATTATACTTTAGTGAAAGTATAGAAAATTTGACAACATCACAAGATTAATAGGAATAGGTTTTACACTAATCCATGGTGGTGATGATTAGTGAAAGAGTTGATGAAGGTGGTGGTTATAATGCATGAATTAAGAAACTCGTATGTATAGCAAATGCTATGACGAATGAGCATATGGACTTATGCAATCTAAGATTCACGACTTAAAGGGATAAAGAAAAATATGAATGGGCATTGATATTTAATGACGGCTATGGGTTATGATTTGATCGATTAGGATTGACGCTAATGAGAATGAAATACGTTTAGAAATAGTGACCTATATCGAACGACAATGGATGAAAGAGTACTAACATGGTTTAGTCCTACATGACCTTTAATGATATTATCATCTACCAAAGATGATGTATCATGCCACAATGTATGCTTGAATGGGTTCAAAAAGAAGTGAAGACAATAGGCACCTAGGAACAAGAATACCACATGAAAAGAGTAAAAAAAAATGCTAAATACGTTTATGAGGATGAGAATGACATTATATGATGCAAGAGTGTTGGTTAGACCAACGCGTTGAGAAAGTGTTGGGAATGATAGCTTTGATTAATATATCGTTTGCGCTGACAATGACGTGCATGATATGTGTCGAGGAAGAAGAGGATGATATCCTAAGATGGTGTTCTTGAAAATGAGGTTTTGACATCCTAGTTTTGAGAGAAGAATCCTAGACTCCATTTGGTTTAGTTTTTGGTTGTGGAAGTGAAGAACTTTGTCAAACTCATGATGTGTTTTTCACTTGATGAGATATTGGGGGTGAAAGAGGCTTGAACTATTAAAAAGAGAAAAGGTCAAAGGCTTTAAGCACTTGTGGTTTTGTGAACCGACTTTAACTAAATGGAGTGCACCTATGTCTTTGTATTTTAGGGTGTAAGAAACATAAGTAGATGTTCTTTAAATACAATTTGACAAAATACAAATATGTGAATGAATTTCTCTCCTCCTCAATAGGTGGTCATCCAACATATTGTCTAGTGCATTGTATAAAGAATGATGATGAAGTGTTTAGGAGGTTGGTAATGTTTTTGCGGATGTTTTTGTGGATGTTGGTTAGCATACAAAGAACTTTATCCTTAAAGTCATGTAGCTCTTCTCTATCAATGCGAGATGATCGTATGACGAGGCATGTGGTTTTCTCAAAGGAGGTGGAAAGGATTAGAGTATTGTTATCGAGGTGATTTTGGAAAGCGGTAGCACTAATGCATAATGCAAATATATTTTAATCTTTGTGTTTGGAATCTATGGTTGAATGATCTAAAGAGAGACATCTTTTATGTTGAGTTTGAGTATGTGTTATGAGAGTGATTTGATCATCAAAGACCAGGAGATGTGTTTGTGTGTGATAATGGAATATGTTAAGAACGTTCTCAAGAAAGCTCTTTGGAACAGGAATCTAAGTGAAATTACCAAATTCAACAGATCTTGTGTGTGCTATAGAGATGAGTAGAATAGGCATAGGATTTGAATTGGGTTATGAGCAAGATTTGGTTATGATAAACACTTGAAAGGAAATAGACACATATAGTGTCTTTCAATAAGTAGGGTTATCATGTGGAACAAAGTCACCATGCTTATGAAAACAAGAATGACGAGATGATGAGGAGGCTCTAGATCCTAGAACTTTCAGATGTTGATTTGAGGTTTAATGAGACATATGCAGAAGTTAAAAGTATTGCTAATACTTTAATAACTTGTGAAAGTGATACTACTTAAACCTAGTGTAATTGAATGTGTGCTTCATGCTCATTTGATGGTGAAGGTTCTAATCCTATAGGTGGTAAAGTATGGTTGACGACCGAGAGTGGATATGTGAAATGAGGTGGTGATTACTTGACAACACTTGAAGCTTGGATATCTTCTTTGTGTTCTTCACTTGCTAGAAAGTGGAAAAGATGCATTTCATAATGAAATTCACTTGACTTTTGATGAAATAGACAACTATGTTAATGAGTGTATGGACATGACAATTTCCCTTTGTTACAAAGAGCGACACAAGGGTGAACATAGGTTTATGTATCATGAAAGGTGGTTTAATCTTAATGGGTTAGGTTGTAGTGGGGATGACACACTTGTTTGGTTACATTGTGGAATCTTCTTGTGAAGATGACTAGGTGGAGTTATTGGTGAAGATGATATTGACTCTTGGTTTCTTTGAGGGCATGGAAATGGTGGATGACTCGATATTGATAGGACAAAGGATAACTTGGTTTCTCATTTCACATTGGTTGTTTGAGGTTTGAATGATGAAAGGTTATGAGGAAGATGCTTGAAGTTTTGCTCATGTTTGTGAAGCTTATGGGCTGAGATATATCACAAGGTGAATGTGATGAGATGATGGTGAAAGAACAAGTGAACTTAAGTTCTAAATGTTTAAGGATGAAAACCTATTGACATTTGTTTTTGTTCCTATTGATTGGTAGAGTATTACGATAAGTGCTCTACTCGTGATGAGCGTTTTAACAAACATTGTTAAAATACTTGGGTGTTGATTTTCGGATATGACATTTAATGACTACGGTAGTAAGTCAAGTTTACTTGAATATTTCAAATGAAATACTTAAGTTGTCAATCCTACTTAGTTGAGATTGGATAGCATAAAAGGATAGCAAGACTCGATAATACATCTATAACTTAAGAGTAAGTTATGACTCGATGTAAATCCTTATCGTCTTGAAGGATGACACATTATTTTCATGTTAACCAAGTGAGGTAACATATGTAGATACAAGACAATATCTATAGTCATAAGTTGGACTTGTGATTTCGATATTGTATGTAATCTTTGCAAATAACGAGTCTGGATTGGTTAGGAAGTTGTCAATTTACAAATCAAGCTAATGAATGAGTAAAGGACAAAAGAATGCAGTGAGTGTGTATAGTGATCACAAATACTCAATGGTTCGAGGATTGCAAGGAACAAGTTTTCGGATTCCTTCCTTTATGGAGAAAGGTAACTTGGATCATTATTGTGAAATTTATAAAGTATTATTATAGATGATTATCCTATAGGTGCAAGTGATAAGTCCTAATCCTAATCTGAGTGAACATCAGTGAGAAGAATCATAGAGATGAAAGTGAGTGATCTTGAGTGAGGGTCTTAAATGAAAATTTGACAAGAAATCTGCAAGACTGGCGGAACCCTACGAATACACTGGCGGAACCCTTTTGAGGGTTCCATGTTTTCTGTTGGGCTATTTCTGGGTTTCCTAGAAAATGCACTGGCGGAACCCATTTGAAGGTTCCGCCTGATCCGCCAGACACTAGAAATGAGGCAGTCCACTATTTCGAGCCTCGAGACGAATTTCAAATTTTTCAAAAACTCCAAAAAACAAAACTTAAATATAGTACTGATTAGGAAATGCAAGAAATGGATGTAGAAACACTCTTACCGATAGACTTAGACCGGGGGCTAGCGAATTTCACTATACTTAGTGAAATATCCATAAACTTGAAAATTTGACAACATCCCAAATGTTGTCTACCTACATATCCATTAGTGCAAGACAATGTACAAAGATAACAAAAGATCCTAGAAGTACATATATCCATGAAACACATTGTTTAACTACCAAATAGTTCAAATTTCAAGTAGTGCCAAACACTCCTTAACAATGGACATTTATTGACTCCCGAAACTCGTTCAAGTATCCTAATAATACTTGGAACATATGCACCTAATTAGTTGTGATAGATTAAAACCAAAAAAACATATTCTAACACATGTTAGCATATAGATTAAGCCGAGGATTATGAGCTTACCATAAATAGAAATTAAGCCAAACATGGAAAATTGATAACAACAAAGTGTTATCATCCAAACATGATACGATTAGTTTACATGATCAATCAAAGATAAGTTTCTATCGTATAACATAACAAACATCATTGTAGAGGCATGTATACCAAACACCGTTTTACAAGAATACTACATGTTTAAAAATGTAGTGACTCATTTACACGCGTGACCATATTCCAAGATATTTAATTAGTATTACTTGATTCTCATTCCTAAGTGAATTATGCCAAATAATCACATAACATATGCAAGGAAGAATATCTAAATAAATAAGCAATACAAACACAAATATTCAACTTATTACACACAATCTAGCAAATATCCTATTGTGTATAAACATGAATTCAAAAAACAAGCAAATGAATATCATGACAAGATTGACACTCATGAATGACAAATAAACAAATGCAATCACAACATTCAATAAGCAAATACCACATATGCATACAACTAAAACAAGTAGTCATTTAGCATAACATAAAAAGAAATATACTTTTTGTCACTTTGCATTTAAATATGACGATGTATGCTAAGCTTGATTAGTTTCCTTTGTATATATGAATATCACAAAATTATTTAGTTTCAAAGAAAATAATGTCAATGTTCAAAGGATACTAACTTATATTGCCTAACTCAAAAGTTTGAGTTTCTACGCCAAAACAAAACTTGGTATTTTGAACACATTGAAGTAATTGGTTTAATCTTTTGGCTTCAGTTTAGATATAGGCCGTAAAATCATTTTTAAAAGAAAGTAGACACAATTACCTTTAAATTGATAGGTGGCGCGATTCCTACGGACTTACGGTTAATTAGTTATGAATTATTGAAGTTGGACAAAAACTGTGTACTGAACTGACAGATTTCAAGGAACCTTTATGAGGGTTCTGCCCATTGAGGATGAGGGTTATGCGGGGTCTGATGACAGATTCACTAAAACTTATATTTTGACATAAAGAAAACGTGTAGGACTTACTAGATTTGATAGTAAACATATAAAACATATACTTAACAACATTTCTACTTATGTGACTTATCTAAACATTTACGAACGTGATTTTTCAACTAAATTTATAGTTATCCAAAACGCTCATTTTAAAACCGTAGTTTTCGTAAATTAGCTTTAAGCATATAATTTGACCCTTACAAATTTTAAGAAATGTTTTCTTTTATTTTTCAATGATACCTTCAAGCTTGTATACAAAGTAACATTTAACTACAAAATTTCTAAGTATACTTAACGAAACATTTTTCATATTATATTCTGCTTCAATGGTAATTTGATACATGGATCGTGCTCCATTTTAAAAACCATTTGTTTTGAAAATAAGAGCTACAAAGCTCTGATGCCAATTGTGAAAACGTAGAGGGGGGTGAATACGTTACCGTTTAAAAACTTTATTATTTGTTGTATCAAATATCTATTCTTAGCTTGTTCTAATATGAAATATGGTCAGTGTAGTTTATGACTAGCATAAACTAAAGACAAGTTATCACACAAGCATAAACAACAAGTCACAACACAAAAAATCACATAATGCAAACAATATAGAAAAGCAATAAGTAAAAGGAAAGTGCAAACCGAACACGAGGATTTATAGTGGTTCGGTCACGGATCTCCTCTCCGCCCTACTCCACTCCTCGAGTGCCCAACTCGAGAGTTACTTCACTAGATCAACAACCTCCCTTTTCGGAGGAGAAAACCTTATAATCGTCGCTTACACTTTTACCGACACTAAGCTAGATGTCGAGTTCTTTTACAAGGGTACAACCACTCCCGTCGTCGCTTACACTTTTACCGACACTAAGCTAGATGTCGAGTTCTTTACCAAGGGTACAACCACTCCCGCTATGTTTTGTGGCCCAACATAAAAACCTTGTGTTTTATGGCACAAAGACATAAACCATCTAATCTATATTGTTATGATACAATGATGATCCAAGACATAAAAGTTTAATGGATATGCATGCCTAATCTACATGAAATTCTTGAATAAGAAGTCTTCAACCATTGAGGATGTCAAGTGCCCTTGAATCTTCATATGTTGGAATGCTTTAATGAATGATGACTTCAAGATCTTGTAACCTTCTTGGTGGATCATGAAATATGATATGCTTTCAACAAAGATGAATGTTAGAAGCATTATGATCATTTTGGAAAGGGTGACTCATGTGTATTTCTACATGGTTTCCTATATAACTATGTGTGTGTGGTTTTTCATCAAGTTTGCAAGTAAAATATAAACTCCTATTTATAGGCAAACTTACAAAGGGGTTTTCCAAAACCATGTTCCAAAACAAACAAAGACAAACCATGTTCTAAAACCATGTTCCAAGTATCTCACAATGTCACATCAAGTTACTTCTAGTCAAACACACAATAGATAAATCCAAAATGTGTAAGAGTTCTTATGGAAAGTTAAACACTCAAACTTTCCATAAATGCACATGATGTGATGTATATATATTTCCATTTAAAGATTAAGATATATATGAAAGTAAACTTGTATATATTACCTAAGTAATGTTGTTATAGTAAGTTAATGAATTACTAAAAATGTTTGATTCCTAATGTCATCACATTTTTATCATTTGTAAAACTTACTAATATTACTTTAACACCTAAAGTGGCACTTATTCTATTTGACACCTAAAGTGCACTTTGACACCTAAAATACTTAAAGACCCTAAAAGTATTTTAGTCATTCTAAATGGTTAGTCAAGGGGTTTGATCATAATGCTACATAACAAATATGTACGAACCTGTGTTGTAGCATACGATGACTCAAGACGTTGAGAGGTGTTGAATGTTTGTTGAGACAAAGTATGATTACAAGTAACTTGTACATTTAACGTTATGTATCAAGTTATATGTTTGTCATCAATCAAAACAAACGAGACTGTATAGATTAAATATCGCAATATTTGCACTAACACATCGGTTTCATGCAATTCCTACTAATGTGATCTAATGCTCCGCATTTATAACACCCAGGCATGTTAAGTATACATTCTCCATAACGTAGTTTATGGCACTTCTTACACGGAGTCTTAGGCTGACTACTCCCACTCTTCTTACCTTGATCAAACTTGACCCTTTTAGCATTTCTGTCCATGTACTCTGACTTTCTCTTGTCCTCTCTAACTTCCTTATCTTTCCTTCTCATAAGATCTGCTTCCCTGACACGAGCCCTGCTTAAAAGATCATATAGAGTGTTACACTTGAAAGGTGAAATCACATCTCGAATATCATCCTTAAGCATTCTTTGGAATCTCTCTACCTTGAGCTTCTCATTACCATGGTACTCGGGGCAATATGAAACCATATCGTTGAATTTCTTCCACAGTTCATTCACCGTCTCGTTCATTTGCATTAAAGATTGGCACTTTTCTCGAATCTTGTCAACTTCTTCTACCGGAGCATATTCTACACTAAACAATTCCTTAAAATCTTTTCAAGAACATGACTCAACCCACGCTTCACCTTTCTCACTAATCTTTCCTTCCCACCAAGCCCTAGCACTATCGCGAAGAAAATTAGTAGCATAGATGACTTTCTTTTTCTCTTCGCAGTCACTGGTACGAAAAGCGGCTTCAACAGCAGTAAGCCACCTTTTACAAGCGATTGGATTAAGGTCCCCAGTGAACTTTGGCACATCACATGCCGTGAAATCTCGATAATTAGATTTATCTCTGTTTGTATCATTCACAAACCCACCACTCTTCTTAATCTCTTCGAACTCATCATGCATCAACTTTTGAATATTAAGAGTTTTATCTCGAACATAATAGGGCATGTTTTGTTTTATTGCCTTTCCTACCCTCTTTCTCAACATCCTATCCAAAGCTCTAGATTGATCTTCAGAGAATCCTTCAAGGTCAGGACCTCCAGAGCCAGAAGAAGAATCATCGTCATTTGCCGCAGATTCGGCTTGTTTAGAAGTCGTAGCTTTCTCGACCTCTACATGGTGAGTATCATCCATCCTTTCTTCTTACTGAAATTTAACACCTTCAACTTGTCAACACAATTCAATACATAATCGATGTATGAATGACAGTTAATACTTATGTTCGCATATTAAACCATCCTAAACTTGTCACATATGTATAGTCTTAATGATTGTGATTCTACATGTACAACGTACTTTTATCACTACAGTGGCCAGGCGTAGTCATAAAAATAAGCAACACATGTGTCTTCAAAATCCTTAAAACAATGCACTACAACAAGCACTATTACTAGCGCATCTCAACTAGGCCTAAGTCTAGGAAATCCTATAGTGAAATCCTAAATCTCTTAAACCAAAGCTCTGATACCAAGTCGTTACACCCCAAAAATGACACTATATTTTTCAAAAATACACACTTTAAACCCCTTTACAAAGAAACTATAAGAATTAAGAACATACGACAATTGAGCTTTTGTTTCTGATCAAAGGAGTATTTTTAAGAGTGATATATCAAGACCCAAGGTTGGAAACTCAAAGCACAAATGAGATACAAACATTCTGTTAACAGACATTAATGCTCCGCATCTATATTTTAGATGCTCTGTATCTATGATGCTCCACATCTATATTATAGATGCTCCGTATCTATGATGCTCCGCATCTATATTTTAGATGCTCCGTATCTATGATACTCCGCATCTATGATCAGATACAACAGTTTTGCAAAATTACTGCAGAACTGCAGTAAAACATAAAAACTCAACCAAAACACAAACTAACTTGTTATAACTTGTACAAACACTTCTTTTACATCTGAAAATAGACCATATATCATTCGACATAATCTAACCCATGTTAATGGGTCAAAATGGGTAAAATGACACCTAGCCAACACCCCTTTCAAACATGACTATAACTAATTACTAACCAACATTCAACATTCTTTGACATACTAATCTAAGACATGATCCTAGACCCATACATACATCAACCCACTATTTGTAACACAAAACGACCCATAATAATAAACGACCCATTTAACAAAATATATATAAACCCAAAAGTAAAGAAGACTCGACGGGGCTTCGAACTTCAAGACTTTGTCCAAGAGTGAGATCTTTCTACTTCAAGCTGCAAAAGCTAAGCTACTACAACACTTCAATCTACACCTTATCCTTACCTTTACTTGATTCACCAATACCTATAATTACATCATAAACTATAACGTAAGCGAATGCTTAGTAAGTACACAGTTAGAACAATTATTATAACACAATTAGGAGTAATACTATAACAAATAAACATACCTCACATAGCATAAAAACCATGCGATTCATAACATAAAATAAGCTATGGATCCAAGCTAACTATAACATGCTCCAATATCACTATAACATAATTTAGACTATAACAAGCTCATTACTAATGTACTTACCTCAATTCAACAACTATGATTTCTACTTGAAATTATTATAAGTCTCCACTTGCTTCCTTCTTGATTCATATAAGGGTGTTATCCCTAATTAGTGTCTAATTCAAATATAAGATAAAAATCAATAACCTTTAATTTTTTACTCTAATTTCATCATGAACCCTAATTCCTAATTAGAGATTAACACTTACTTGAGATAGGAATATGATTAGGAGCTCTTAACAACTTGTTTCCTCATACTTTCTTAATCAATTATCCAAAATTAGGTTAACTTCACTTTTCCCTCTCTTTTTGGTCTTCTGGAACTCGATTTTCTCATACACTCTCTAAAATTCTGGATAATTCTTGCTCCTAAATGATAATTATCCTTTAAACTTTACTCTATTGACAACTTTAGTCCTCCAAGTCTCATTTGTCTTATATTGACCTCATAAGTTCCTATAACTTAACACTTTTATAGTTAGGATTTGTAACTTAACCATTTTACATACAAATACATTCTAAACAATATAATATTATTACTTATATAATATAATAATACCTTAACGGGAATCAGGTGTAACAATTCTCCCACCCTTAAATGGGATTCCGTCCTCGGAATCTATTCTTTGAATAAATGAGGATACTTATTCCTCATCTTCTCTTCGGGTTCCCATCTTATACTTGCTCCCTTTTTGTGCCTCCATTGGACTTTTACTAGTGGTACTTCCTTGTTCCAAAGTTGTCTCACTTTTCTCACCAGTATAGCTTCAGGTACATCCTTTTGTGAAAGCAATTCCGGATCAATCTCGACATCATCTAAAGTGACTACACTAGTCTCATCCACTAGATATTTTCTCAAGTAAGACATATGGAAAGTATTATGAATACCTCTCATTTCTTCGTGCAATTCCAAGACATATGCTACCTCACCAACCCGTTTCAGGATTTTAAATGGTCCTATAAACCGCGGACTTAGTTTACCCTTGTATTTGAATCTAAAAACGCCTTTCCACGGAGAAAATTTTAACATAACAAGATCACCTACTTCAAATTCGATTGGTCTTCTTCGATTATCGGCATAACTTTCCACCTATCTTATGCCGCCTTAAGTCTTGCCCGAATCATGTTAATCTTTTCAGTTGTAGCTAACACTACATCCATGCTGGCCAATTCCCTTCTTCCAACTTCTTCCCAACACACGGGCGTCCTACATTTTCTACCATAAAGCATCTCATAGGGTGGCATGTCTATACTAGCATTATAACTATTGTTGTAGGCGAATTCAATTAGAGGCAAATGATCATCCCAATTACCTCCAAAGTCAATCATACAAGCCCGCAACATATCTTCTAAAGTTAGGATCGTTCTTTCACTTTGTCCATCAGTTTGAGGATGAAAAGTTGTGCTCATATGTAACTTCGTACCAAGTTCTTCTTGAAAACCTTGCCAAAAGTCTGAAGTGAAATGCCCGTCTCTATCGGAGACTATAGAGATGGGTACTCCATGGCGTGCGACTATCTCGTTGACATAGATCTTTGCTAACTTGTGAACAGGCATATTCTCCCTAATCGAAATGAAATGTGCACTCTTTGTCAAGCTATCTACTATAACCCAAATAGTATCATTTTTCTTTTTTGTTCTTGGCAACTTTGTAATGAAGTCCATGGTAATCTTCTCCCACTTCTAAACCGGAACCTCTAAGGGTTGGACTTTCCTGTACGACTTTTGGTGTTCATCTTTCACCTTCAAGCAAGTTAAACATCTTTCCACATACTTCACGCAATCCCTTTTCATACCCGGCCACCAATAGTTTCTTTTCAAATTAAGGTACATTTTCGTAGCTCCCGGGTGAATAGAATACTTCAATTTATGTGCTTCTTCCAGGAGTAATTCCTTGATGTTGCTTCCAAAAGGGATATAAACCCTTCCATACCGTGTCTTTATTCCCCGACTGTCTTCTTCAAGATGAGGAATGTGAGAGGTGATACGTTCTTTTTCTCGATTCTCTTCCTTCAACGCTTCCTCTTGAGCTAACTTGATTTTGTCGAAAAGATCGGATGTAACAATCATCCGTAACGAGTGAATCCTAGTAACTTCATTTCGACCCTTGTGACTCAAAGCATCCGCCACCACATTCGCCTTACCAGGGTGATAGCGAATTTCACAATCATAATCCTTCAGCAAGTCTAACCACCTACGTTGCCTCATATTCGGATCCTTCTTCTCAAGAAAATATTGAAGGCTTCTATGATCAGTGTAAATTACGAACTTCACACCATATAAATAATGCCTCCAAATCTTCAAGGCAAAGACTGCGGCCGCAAACTCAAGATCATGAGTCGGGTATTTCTCCTCATGCTTCTTCAGTTGTCTTGAAGCGTAAGCAATCACTTTACCCCTTTCCATGAGAACACATCCAAGACCGGAGTAAGATGCATCACTATAGACTACCATGTCTTAGGTTCCTTCCGGTAAAACTAGAATTGGTGCTTCACATAACTTCTTTCGTAAAGTAAGAAAAGCTTCTTCTTGTTTTTCACCCCACACAAAAGGAACATTCTTCTTGGTGAGTTCAGTTAACGAAGATGCAATTTTTTAGAAGTCTTGAATGAACCTTCGATAATATCCTGCAATTTTTGAGAAGTCTCCACTTGCTTCCTTCTTGATTCTTATAAGGGTGTAAAACCTAATTAGTGTCTAATTCAAATATATGATAAAAATCAATAACCTGTAATCTTTTACTCTAATTTCTTCATGAACCCTAATTCCTAATTAGAGATTAACACTTACTTGAGATAGGAATATGATTAGGAGCTCTTAACAACTTTTTTCCTTATACTTTCTTGATCAATTATCCCAAATTAGGTTAACTTCACTTTTACCTCTCTTTTTGGTCTCCTGGAAATCAATCTTCTCATACACTCTCTAAAATTCTGGATAATTCTTGCTCCTAAATGATAATTATCCTTTAAACTTTAGTCTATTGACAACTTTAGTCCTCCAAGTCTCATTGGTCTTATATTTACCTCATAAGTTCCTATAACTTAACACTTTTATAGTTATGATTTATAACTTAACCATTTTACATACAAATACATTCTAAACAATATAATATTATTACTTATATAATATAATAATACCTTAACGGCAATCGGGTGTAACACTATACTAATCAATATCGGGCAACTATTTAAAATCCCAATTTGTACTATGCCTCCTAATGAACATAACTGTGTCTACTGGCATAGAAAGAAAATGATTTCCCCCAAGTTATATCCCATATCATTATCTATAAAACCACTCATAAATGTAGAACTGGCTCATTTGTCATGGTGTCTTCATAACAATGCCAGTTTGTGTACAAGTGAAAAATATAAGAAGATCATAAAGCTTCTAAGTGTTGTAGTTATTAGAGTGTACATTTATACATAGTTGCTTAACTTTGTATATTGGTGTTGTGCCATTATACTCCATCATCATACACCAAAGTTATTAGTCATCATCATACAACAACACAAAGGGATTAATTAGTATTTTAGACCTTAAAATACATTGTGAAGAAAAGTTGGTCTTACTTGGATAAAGACTCAATATCTAGCTTAGTATCGGTAAAGTTAGGCGATGTTGTAAGGTTTTCTTCGCCAAAATAGAGCTTGTTGATATAGCGCTTAAGAACTCTCGAGTTGGGTACTCGGAAAGTGGAGTAGGGCGAGGAAGGAAGCTTTGTACCGAACCACTATTGGTAGTGCAAAAAGTGTAGAAGGGTTAAGATTGGGTTTGATATGCGTTGGTTTGTCCTTGGAGGACCATCCGTTGTGTAAAGCCTTGCACTAATCCAAGTAATAGGTTGAATACCTACACAAATAGAAGTAAACAGTTAGCCGTATTCATATTGTTAGAGGAATTTGTATGTATTTGGATGTGTGAAAAGATCGTACCTCGCAAATGTGTACTGAGGTTACCTTTTATAGGTGGTCGAAATGCTTGGGTTTCCTAGTATTTCGCATATTGGTTTATTGGCCAGGGTGGGACCCTTGTCAGGCAAGGGTCCTCAGCTTAATCATGACTACGGACGCGGATCATCTGTCGGACCGTGGGCCGGTTCGTAAGCTTACTTTGGAGGTGTCGCTCCTATGGTCCACGTGCATCATTAAAATCCAGGCCGCACCCTGCTCGTAGCTTGGGCTTTGGTGATGTCCGGTATTTCTGCTTTGTTAGGTCGGGGCCCGGTTGTATATGATACGATCCAGGCCCAGTGGACATGTTATCCTTATTATACGTCATCACTTGTTTCGTTGGACCGAAGCCCAGTTGTGTATAATACGGTCCAGGCCCAGTAAGCCTGCTACCCGTATTATACGTTATCAAGTCCCCCCAGTCTAGTGCATTCATTGCTCGCGTGTTGTTGTTGCATGCGGTGCATGTGTCTAGTCTATGGTTCTAATTGTGCCTTTCTAGATTTGAAGCTTCTTCGTGATGCGTCGTTTTTGGTCAACGGATAAGATCATGGTAGCATGGACGGTTTTTAAACCGTTCATCTTCTGGTTGTGTTTTCGGAATAAGCATCCTAAGGGGATAAATATTCAATGCATTTCTTTCTAATTTTTCTCCTCTCTTTCATCTTGCACAATTATCATTGTCTTCGTTATCTACCTTTCGAGGCCCGTAATTGGATCTTGAGTTTCTTTTATCAATGGATGTTTTTGTGGATATTCCAGATCTTCTTGAAGATATTCCTGCCAAGAAAGAACAATTAGAAGGTTCTTCAGGGCAAACAATGGGCATTGATGAGCCAGTGGCTTCTCCTTTGTCTGATGTTAAAGCTCTTGGTTCAAAGAATTTTGTTAACGGCGATGAAAACACTTCCCCCTCCCCTCTTTCCATGAGCAAGGTTACTTAGTCCAGGGGGTTGTATGTTATATCAGAACCAGAGAAGAAAGTGGGAGAAGGTTCTTTGGATGGTTTCTCTCCTCATTCGCAAAAGCTTAAAAGAGATGTCGGTGTTGTTGTTAAGTTTCCTTCTGTGACGGAATCCACTGGTACCTTGTGGTTGTCAGTTGATAATTTTGTCGATCCTGAGGTTGAAATTCATCCTTTGAGGGAAATTGTTTCCTCGTCTCGTTATGCATTTTCTCTATTAGGTACCCCTGTTTCTGATGTAGAGGTAGGTTTCTTTATCAAGCATAGCACTTTGTCAGTGACCACGACTACTGCCGCCACCTCTACCGTGGTTACTGCTACCTCAAAAGGTAAAATGGTCGAGGGATTCTCTTCCCCTGATCGTAGTTTAGTTACATATGGTGCAAAGGCTTTTTCCGACAGTAGCTCCCGTGCCCTTGCTAACATTGATCCTGATCAGCTTGAGGATATCTATATTCCTGAATGGGGTGTAACTAAAGGTTCCTAGCTTACCGACCCATTAGAGTGTAGTGATGCTATTGATGGGTTTGCTCCTCCGCGTATGTTTTCTGCTGTTCGCAGCCTTGACTATGAGCAATTGTTCTCCGTGTTTAACATGAGCACGGCCCATCAATCAGTACTGAGTTCTGAAGTGAGGAACCATTCGGAATCCCTTCTTCATGAAAAGAATGACATGTCCGTTCTTTGTGATGAGAGATTCCGTTTACTGAAGGCTAAGGATGAAGAGATTGAAAATATGAAGGTGAGGCTTTCATTAGCTAACGTTGAGGTTGCAAAAGCCCTCAACCTTCGTAATCAGGTTTCTGCACTGAATTCTTCAGAGGACTCTTTGATTGAACGAAATTCTGCTCTCTAGAGAGAGTGAGATTCTCTTGATGCGAAGGTGGCGGAGCTCCAGTCTTTAGTTCCACCTCTGGATCATGTATTGTGTTCCAAGAATGAGTCCCTTGCCTGTCAGGTATTCATCCTCAGTTTTTTTTTTTTTTTTTTTTTTTTTTTTTTGCTTGTCTTTGTTCCTCCTTAGTTACTTCTTCATTTTTTTAGGTACGTGAACTTAGCATGTGTGTTCCGAGTTACGCATTAGATTATCAGCCTTTGATGATTTGGAGACTAAGTTTGAGAATATTCAGGACGCTCAGGTGGGTGTGCTTTCCCGTAGGATAGCTTTTCAGGAGAACAACATTGAGGAGTTGTCCTTACATCTTCATCAGACGTTTTACTCTCGCTTTCTTACGGTTGTGGATGATCGTCGTTAGTTGGTGACACATGGCATTAAACTTCCTGTTGTCAAATGTCTGAATTCTCCCAACTATGTTGCAGTGTTCGGGAAAGTAATAGGTTCTGCAGTTATTAAAGGGATTCAGGATGGGTTAGTATCCGGTCTTGCGCATAGCAAGTTAGGCATGGATCTTTCAGGTGTCACCACCCATTGTCCTTCCGCGGAGGCAGACTACCAGTCCGCGTTGCAAGTAGTTCATGATTTTGAATTTCCTTTATTTTCTGCTTGATTAGCTTACAAGGATGCCCATATTACAGACGTTATGAATCTTCTTCGCCTTAATGGCCTGCTTACCAACGTTCCTAACGTAGCTGATTTACAACCGGATCTGGAGCAGCTTTTTGTTCCCATATGGCATGCTGAGAATAATGCGCCCATGGGGATCGAGCCCTTATACTCTGCCTTGGGGAAGTGTCAGTGGCAGGTTTCTAAGATTAAAGAAAGTATTGTCGCTACTCAGGCTGCACTTACTGAGCATGTTGCATACTTCGTCAAAACAGCGTCCATTCATGCTGCTGGTGATACACCGGCCGTTTTGGGTGATGGCTCAAATGTTCCTGAGGTCACAAATTCCTTGTTCAGTGAACCTTCCACTCCTGTTTTGTCGAAGGCTTATGGGGTGATGGGCACGGATGCCCAAGTTGTTCATAGGGATGATCCCTTAGCTAATGATAGTGTTTGTGATCCTGTTTCTTCTTCTGTTGAAGAGAAAACCGTGGCCACTGAGGCACATGAGTCTTTTTAATTTGTATTTGTAACTGTTTAAGGTTATCTTTATAATTTGCGTACTTCATTGAACAATGTGTATGTTCTATTTGTACGTCTTGTTTTAATCGTAATGGATTACAATGTTTGTATCATGATATCTATTTGTTGCTATTTTTCTAAGATCGTACTGGTACGCTTATTTAATAGGCTTTTTGAATATTTGTGGGTTATTCTCCCGTAATGGGTTTGCAATACCTCTCGTGTACTTTGAGTTAATTGTGAGGTTACTCACCCTTTGTTATGTGGAATAACATTTGTAGGGCATGCCCAAATGTGTGCACGTCTTACTCACATATGTTAACGACTTTGCAAAGTAAAAACATAAACATTATGTTAAAATGAACTTGTCAAGGTAGCTAATCTTCACTTTGTTTTATTATAAATTTAAAGATACGGAGTACAATAGATAAAATAGTATTTAAAATGATAATTGACCACTGCGGAGTCCGCACGAGTGGCTTGCCTACATTTGGTTTATATAGCACCTCTTGAGGTTACAAATGTTCCATGTTCTTGGTATCGGCGTTCCGTCTCTATCATTTAGCTTTTATGCTCCTTTTCCAAGTGCCTCTATTACCTCATAAGGTCCTTCCCATTTAGGTCCCAACTTTCCGCTCTCCTTGGTGTGACTTACGTCGTTATTGCAATACACTAAGTCCCCAGGTTTAAAGCTCGTATTGCGAACCCTGGAGTTGTAGTATTTCTCCATTTTTGACTTGCTTTTTACTTATTGGATTGCTGCTTGTTCTCTTCTTTCTTCTAGCTTGTCTAAGTTGATTTCTAAAGCTTTATCATTTTGTGTTGTATTCACGTATGTCGTTATCTATGCGGGCATTCCTATTTCAACTGGGATGACAGCCTCCGTTCCGTATGTCATTACAAACGGGGTGTCCCCATTGCTGGATTTGATCATCATTCGGTGCGCCCAAAGGACATGTGGCAGGTCATCTATCCAGTTTTTATTTTCTGCACCCAGACGTGCTTTGATTCCTTCCTTTAAGCTTCGGTTTGCTATCTCGACATGTCCATTAGCCTGCGGGTGCTTAACTGATGCGAAATGCTGTTTTATGCATATTTTTTCACACCAGTCTTTGAACGGGTTGTCTCAGAATTGTTTTTCAGTGTCGGATATGATTTCTCCTGCGAGTCCAAATCTGCACACTATGTTTTCCTATACAAATTTCTTTATTTGTTGGCCCATGATGGTTGCTACTGAGTTTGCCTCTATCCATTTAGGGAAGTAATCGATAGCTACGATTAGAAATTTGACTTTGTCGGGTCCCTCCGGAAAGGGTCCAGCTATGTCAATTCCCCCCACTTGTAGAATGGCCAGGGAGAAGTTATCAGATTTAGTTTATGCTGAGGGTTTTTTGGTACAGGCTTATGTACCTGGCAGTCGTGGCATACGAATGGCCAGGGAGAAGTTATCGGATTTAGTTTATGCTGAGGGTTTTTTGGTACAGGCTTATGTACCTGACAATCGTGGCATACGAATATTACCCGTTGAGCATCTCTGTGCATAGTAGGCCAGTAATACCCTGTTCTCAAAGCTCTTGCAACCACGGATCTCAAGCCAGCATGCATGTTGCATGATCCTTCATGGATTTCTCTTAGCACGTAGTCCGCTTGGAGTGGCCCAACACAACGCAACCATGGTCCGATGAAGGATTTTTTGTAGAGGATCCCAGTTATGACACCGAAGCGTTATGATTTTCTTTTGACCCCGCTAGCTTTTTTTGGCTCTACCGGTAGCAATTCTTTTGTTAGATATTCGTAGAGCGGAGTCATCCAAGTGTCTCCTTCTTCTTCAAGTATTGCTAACACTTGTGCTTCTTCTATCATTTTATGTTTAGCTCTTCCACCAGTACTTGCTTGTTTAAGTGCGCGAAGGTCGTAGATGCCATTTTGCTTAGGGCATCAACTTTTTTGTTTTCGCTCCGCAGTACCTGTTGGATTGAAAACATTTTGAAGCTGCTTATGAGTTCCTTTGCCTTTTCCAAGTATTGAATCATTTCGGTTTCTTTTGCTACGTACGACCCGTTGACTTGGTTTGCAACTAGGCGTGAATCGATGTTTGCTTGTAGATTCTTGACGCCCATTTGTTCTGCAATCCTTAGTCCTAATAATAGGGCTTCATATTCTGATTCATTGTTACTTGCGGCGAAGGTAAACATTAGAGCGTAGGTGAATTCTGTTTAATTTGGGCTGTGAGTATCAACCCTGCCCCAGAACCATCCACACATGACGATACATCCGTGAACAATGTCCAAAGTTCCGACAACTCTTCCTCTATCTCCATTGGTTCATTTGTGGAATCATCTTTCGGCCGTTCCACTATGAAGTCTGCCAAAATCTGTCCTTTGACGGAGACTCTTGGTCGATAACGTATGTCATATTCTCCTAGTCCAATGCTCAACTTTTGTAGTCTTCTTGCTACTTATGGTTTGGATAAGATTTGTTTTATTGGCTGTTCTGTGATTACGACCATGGTGTGTGCTTGGAAATGTCTTTTCAAATGCTTGGTAGCGTACACCAGAGCTAATACCAACTTCTCCATGGGCGTGTAGCAGTGTAGTTAATTTCTAGGCCTCTTAAGGCGCGGGTAATAAAGTAAATGGGTATTTGTTTACCCTCCCTCTCCGTCATTAGTACTGCACTTACAGGTTCATTTGCGGCCGCGAGGTAGATAATCAGCTCTTCTCCTTCTATCGGTGTTGTTAACGTTGGGAGGTTTGCTATTACTTTTTTCATTTGCTGGAAAGCTTCTTCCGCCTCCTTGGTCCAATTGAAGTCACTCTTTTTTGTGCATTTTCTGAGTGTTTTGAAGAAAGGTAAAGACTTCTCTGCTGATTTCGCAAGGAACCTGTTTAGGCTGGCTAGCTTTCCATTAAATTTTTGTACTTCTTTTAAATATCTGGGGATGGGAGATTTATTACAGCTTCTGCTTTATCTAGGCAAACTTTTATGCCTTTGGTGCTAATATTGTAACCCAAGAACATTCCCTCTTCCATCCCGAAGTTGCATTTCTTAGGGTTTAGTTTTATGTTTATTTTTCTTAACGTACGCAACGTTTCCTTCACATCCCACATAGTGTCATCTTCTATGTGGCTTTTTACTACTAGGTCATCGTCATATACTTCCTGGTTCCTGCCGATTTGCTTATAGAAAGCCTTGTCTACCAGCTGTTGGTATGTTGCTCCGGCATTCTTAAGCCCGAATGGCATTTTTGGAATAATAAAATAATCCCTCGTTAGTTATAAACGCTATTTTTTCTTCGTCATCCTTTGCCATTTGTATTTGATGGTAGCCTTTGTATGTGTCCAGGAAACACTTGAAACGATATCCGCAAAGAGATTCCATCTTCCAATCTATCTCTAGAAGTGGGTAGTAGTCTTGCGGGCATGCTTTGTTTAAGTCCTTGAAATCGACGCACATCCTCCAGCTGTCATCATGCTTTTTCACCATTACCGGGTTGGCCAACCAGTTTTGGTAGTGTACTTCTTCATCATACCAGCTTCGACCAGCTTTTCGACTTCTTCACGTATTGCTTTGCTTCTTTCCAGGGCCTGGCCTCATTTTTTTCTATATCCCACGGGACTCCTGTTATCTTGGCCGGCGATGTGTTTAGAAAGCTTTAAATTTATAAGACTAATTTTACCATTTCCTTCATTCGTAAAACACATGGGTAAAGTATAACCCCCTTTTATAGTAAAGGTTTGAGGTAAGATCAGGTCGTCCCAAGAGAAGTGATTGTTCTTATAGTTAGCTAAAAATAACAAAATTATATTCCAATGATTGTCACTTATCACTAAAATCATATTTGTTGGATTTAAGATTTTTGAAATGTTTTCCCAATTAATATTAAAAGTATGTTTGTTAAAGGCTGAGAACATAAGATGAATGAGCATGTGATAGGAGTCTAAACCATAATATATCAAATACATAAAAGATAGATTCAATAGTCATAGTACATATACGGTTTCAACTCATGGCAAAGATGCCTCTAACAAGCATAAAAGTAGTACTCCGTATTCATGTAAAATTAAACTAAGTAAACAAGTGATGTTGTCAATATACCAACTTTTCCAAATGTGTTCACGTTCCAACTGCGTTCTACAAGTGTTTCTCCAGCTTTAGCTAGTGGTTTTGGTGTAAACCACTACTAAACTTCTTCTAATGATCAAGTGTGTTTCTTTGTTGAGGTGTGTGTTAGAGTCACGACTTGTGCCTCAATTTATAGTGTAAATGGAACCCTAGCACGTCCCTGATCAGTTATTACAAGAAAATGATCGGTCTCATCATTGAAGTAGTTCATTAATGTGGAAGATATAACTGTCATGTAAAGTACGCCGAACATTTTGTGTAAAACCGGCGAGCTTTGTTTCGCTTAACCGGCGCTTTTATAATATATAATCGGTGCTCTTCATGTTTGACTCATGTATATATAGTTGACCAAGGGCACCCGTAAGCAGCGCTCTTTCTCCTTATAAGTGGCATGCTTTAGTCCAAACTATGTCTTTTTCCGTATATGTCCGTAAAGTCATCCTTTTCGTGCGTTTCTCGTACTTTCCGCCAAACTATTGTCTTGCACGTATATTTTCATATTAATTACCAAAAGTCCTAATAACAAGGTTATTTATCATATATTTCACATAAAATCGGGGGTAAAAATATGTATAATACGAGACTCATCAAACTCCCTCATACTTTAACCAATGCTTGCCCTCAAGCATATAAAAATTGTTGTTTTTTAAATCAAGTCTCTTATAAGTTTCAAATATATTTATGTATATCCAAGACAACCAAGAATAACATGACATGCTCCTCACGAAAGTGTATATTTTTCAATTCACTCAAGCACTTATAGAAATAGTTTTTGATGTGTGATTCACTCTTATAGCTCAGTTATAACTTATAGATTTACCATATGCTTGTAAAAAGATACAAAACTGCACTGACATGGCGTAAGCACCAAGTATCAATATCTAAGAGGACTTTTATTCGGTTTGAGGGTTATAAGGTATGGATTTAGATATGGAATAATTGTTGTAAAAACTTAAGTCGGGAAATCATAATTCTCTTTATTTATTTATTTATTTATTTATTTATTTATTTTAAACCAAATTATAACAAACATAAAGCGTGCACTCTTCATACTCATCGTAATTGGTATTCAACCATACTTTTTCTTATATATATTCCAATTCTCATATTCCCGACTAAGCAACATATTTTTGGTTATTTTTCTTGGTGTATAATAGAAACGAAAAGTTTAAAGCTCAGACGGTGTATCTAATGGATAATAGCACTAAAAGTGAGTGCTAAACGGTTAAATTTTGATTAGAAAACGGATGGCTTATTTTTTTTGGTGTATTTCCTAATTTTTGCCTCTTATCATTTAAAAATACTTATATCACACGAATGTGATCTCACTGCGGTCTCATAATGATTTCTAATACAAGTTCTAGAATCACATAAATTATCGGCACACTCATAAATAAAGAAATCAATCATAAAAGGTATATGCCGATATCGGCTCGAATTCCTCACTTTTATACTGGTAATGGTCATGAAATGCGCAAATAATGTCATTAATCCCGATTCAGATTTCTAATGATAGTCTTTGATACGTTTTCTTTAAAATTTGTTAGTTATTTCCAATTTTATTATACCCCCGTAATCGGCGTACATTACTAGAATGTGTGTCGCTCTTTTGTTATAACTACGGCATTCTTTTGTCAAAAGCGGCGCTTTTTATGCAACTTTGTTGTAATAGTTTAAAATTTTTCATGTTTTAGCATAATTTTATTTTTCAAGTTATCTTCCCCCCCATACTTAAATTAAGCATTGTCCCTAATGCTTTAGAATTAAAAATAAAGTATAACGGGAAAAATAAATAAAGGATACCGGTACTTCCCGGGTATGTTTTGTTTTTGCCCGAGGAATCTCCAAGTTTTGTCCACCTTTTGGATCATTCTTTCATATCCTGTACTCATACATCATAAACAAATTTCCAAAAAATTTGTAATGTGTCACAACACATTATGTTAGCTTTTATAATCATAGATAATAATGAGTTTGTTCAAATTGTTTCAAGTTTGGCAACCATTGTGCCCATCGTGGTGGTGGTGCAAGTGTTACAAATGTTTAGTGACTAGGTATAACAGAGGTACCCAAAATACAGACCATAAATTGTTAAAACATGTTCAGAATTGTTTTGAAATCACAACCAACAAACTGGTCAACAACAAACAGAACCACGCCATGTTATCCTACAACCCCGACAGGTTTTCATTCCTACACATCATTCTCTTCTTCTTCACCACTGCTGCTTCCATCATCATCCAAAATGCATAAGGGCTCCACTTCCATAGCTTCAGGAAGTCCCTTGATCAGCCCAGTCTCTACATCCCTCAAATAGCTAAAATTCTTCATTTCCACAGACTTACACAGAATTGGTTTTCCAAACAGCTCCGTTTCTTCTTTGTTGAACAAACCTAAATTCCTTGCAATCCTGGAGACCAAGTGTCCACAGCAAATCCTTGTAACTCCACTAGTCACTGCTTCATAGCACAGATGCAGGGCTATCAACCATGTGAAATTCAACCAACTCAGGTCCTTGTCCCTCACATACACATACATTATGTAAAGATCAGTGTCTAGCACATATTGCTCAAAATACTCTCTGTGGAAAATAGATTTCACTAAAATTTTGTGTAAAATCTGCAACACAGGGTCCTTAATTTCCCACACCCTTTTCTTTCCATATACTCTCACATCCTCTCCAGTTATCTCAGTCCAAAACTTATCTCCATCAAACTCCCCTGATCTTCCTCCTCTTTGATTGCCTCAACCCTGAGGATCCAGCCTCATCATCATTCCTAGTAATTTTAGTCTTTAAATATCCACAAACAAGCAACATTAGTTGTTAGAAAACACAGACATCCAATGTGCAAACAATTAAGCAAGTTTCAAGTAAACTGTGTTCAATTATTTCTAGAAAAACGGCGGTTTTAAGGATAAAACTGGCGATTACGTGACAAAATTTTCAATTTATGAAAATGTTCTGCAGTTTTTAATAAAAGATCCGCTGTCTTGGCCTACAAGACCAGCGATTTTATGCTCTGCACTTAAATCCTCTGTTCTATATTCAAGAACCATCTCATCTTATTAAGGCATCAAAATTCTATACTTATATGGTCTCAATCATCTCAAAAGTAGTCTCAAGTATCAAATTATTCAAATAAGAATAACAGTTAAGCATCTAAGACTCAGCAATTTATGCATTCGTGATCAAAATATCTTCCTAAATGTTTATATCGCTTTCTTAGTCATGTATTCTCTCCCTAAGCTCATAAGCAAAGGTTTAAATCAATCACATTATCCTCCTAACATAGCAATTGTTCACATTAGGGCAAAGAAAATTCCTAAATATGAAAATGATCATAATTCTACAACTAACCAAGGGGCAAACTTAAAAATCATGTAAAGCAACATAAAATCATGCATAAAACATCTGAAACTCAAAAACATCAAACCCTAAGGTTATTAAAACCCTTATAAAATTTCTCGAAAGATCAAGACAAGTGTAAACTTACCCTCATTGTCTTGATATTGATTTTTGATTTAAAAATTTTCTCAGTTTGTTCTGAAAGATCGTCGGTTTTATTTTGTGTGTGTAAGTTTTGGTGTTTTTCTCTTTTTAAGCGCGTAAGGTCAAAATGTTCAGTTTTTGAGTTATAAAGGCTTCCCTCGTTAAAAATTCAGCGGTCTTAATTAAAAGAGCGGCGACTAATTTCTGCAAATTTTTAACAGCATGCTTTGATCTTCCAGAGATAGATAAGTAATAAACTAACAAACAAAAGCAATCAAATAAATATACACAAAGGTTGTTCATTCATCTCTTTATCAGAGGCATACTCATCAAGCATAAGCTTGAGATACAACTTATTCAAAATTTGTAAAATAACATAGAAATAAAAGTTTAAGAAATGAGCATTGTTCAACTCCATTTTTGGGTGTTACTTTGGTGTTTCAGGCAGTAAAATGCTCTGGTGAAATGATGTCACCCAGCTTGTAGGAACCAGATGGCTTCTTTTTAGTGTGCTTAGTCACAAAACCTCTTTCAAATCCATTGCCAAATGGATCAAAAATTTTAATATTGACATGTCATTTTCTATCCCCCTTCTCCTTTGGTAATACCTCCAGAATAGTTTGATGTCCAATCCGTATTCTTGATAGATAATGGTAGTACTCCAAGCAAAGAAGTAATCTTCTTCCATACACAAACATTCCTAAATGGGTTTAGAAACTCTTGTTCAGCCAAAGCTCTCTCCATAGGGTCCTTATAATCATAATACTTAGGACGCATTGGTCCATAGATTGGTTTACCATTCTCATCCCTTTTTGGTGTAAATTCCTCTTCATCGTCACTGTCACTATCATCTTCTTTAGTCCTTTTAATCTTTGCAGTTTCAAAATGGTGGTGAACCACTCCATCAAAAGTTGTTAACCTCTTCTTTCTTGTATCAAATGTTGAACCCAAAGTATGCATGAAACATCTTCCAACAATAAGTGGCACATTCTTGTCAATAGGAATATCAAGCAACAAAAAGTTGGCTAGGATAGTGTGGGTACTAACTTGACATAGAACATCTAGCAATCTCCCCATTGTCTCAGCCTGAGACATATCAAGCATCCTAATCTTATCAATCTTTGGTCTGACTTTTCCTCTTTCCAGCAACTCATAAATTTTGTAGGACATCATATTGATGTTTGATCCAGTGTCAGCCAAAGCATAATAGGTTAGGTCACCTTCCAAACGTATTGGAAACACAAAGCATCCTGGGTCATCAAGTTCCCTAAGTACTTTATACCATCTAACTACATCTGCTGCAGCTTCTTCTTAATTTTCATCTTCTACTTCCCCATCCATCTTAAGTCTATCCATCAGAATACTATCCAAAATCTTTTTGTGTTTGTCTGCATGTTTCAAGGTTTCTATGATTGGTCTTTTCTCATTCAGTAACATTATCCTAGCATACACATCAGCCTCCATTTCCTCTTTAGTTAGTTCATCCCTAGTTATGGGTCAGTTTATGGTTAATGAAGGTCCTTCATCTCCATACTTCATTTTGTAAATTGGTTGGGGTTTGTTTTTCACTCTCTTACTTTTTCCCATCTTGTATTCGAACTCTGGTGCTTCTAAAGTGAATGTATTGTCTAGAAGTGGTGGCAAATCATCCTCACAAATTCCAGCAAATAACTCATCCAGATTCTGTAAATCATTATCAATTATAGTTGCATCAGGCCATATGGTTAGTAAACCATTAGCAAAGTCCACAATACTTCTAGCCAATCTTAGGAAAGGTATCCCCAAGTATTACATTAGGTTCCCATTCGTTTTCATCAGGATTGACATAGAACTCTACCAGGAACAACTCTTTATTCAAACTTACTAAGAGTTTCTTGGTAACAACCATACTTCCATCTTCTCTTTTCTCACATTGTACTCCCAACCTTTTAAATAATTCCTTGTGTAGCAAATTTTTATTGTAATCAAGGTCTGCTGATGAGGCGAAAAATGATCCATTTTTAGGGGGTCATTTAAGCCGGAATTGGAATTTATTTGATCAAATATTGCCTTAAATTGTTCCTTTTGTGATTTTAGGTACTTTAGGAGTGAATTCTGGAAAAGGAAGCATTTTGGACGTTTTTGGAGCATAAAAGTGAAGAAAACGGCAAAGTCTTGATTTTCCTTGCTGGAAACAGTACCTGACGGCGTCAAGAGGAATTTTATGACGGCGTCAAGAGCATTTTTGGTGACGGCCCAGAGAAAACGTGACGGCGTCAGAACATGGCCATCAAGAGTAAATGTGGTGAGGGCCCAGAACAATATTACACATGACGGCGTCAGATCTGGATCTAGGCAATCCGAGAATAATTTTGGCGGCGGGTTGACGGCGTCAGAACTTTCTTCTTGACACCGTCACCTTAGTAAATCTATATATAGTCTTTGTAATTTTCATTCATAAGTGTGGAACTTTAGAGGAGAATTTTAGGGTCGAACTTAATAAACCCTAACACGACTTTTACAGTATTTTCAAGGGTTTTCACCCCTTGAAACCCTTCATGTTCAATTAAGATAAGTATCCTTTCAATTCATTCAATATGTCTATGTGTTGTTTGAATATATCTTACGCTTGTCTTAATTTTAACATGCTAGGCTAGATCTCTTGTGTGTTTGCTTAGATGTAATGAAACCTAGATGTTGATTATAGGTTGATTGCTTGTTTATAGTTGTAATGGATGAATGATTTCAATGTTAGGCTTAAGAAAACTGGCAGATCTCCATTATGTAACTTGCTTGAACGTCTTAAGAAACATGAACCGATGTGTACTAGGTTTTTATGGTTGTATTTAATGCATGAGTGAATTCTAGTGATCCCATGTTAGGAGCTTCTTGCAGGCTCGACATAGGAGTGAAGTAGGACCTTATAGAATTGGGGAAGTAAGTACGCCACCCCATGATTGGTATTAAGGAATATAACCCGTCATCCACGCAACTGTAACAAACAATTAACCTGTAAAAGATATCTAGGGAGTAGTGAAATCTAAGTAAACACAATTCTCCCATCTATTGTTCACACCATATTAGTTTAATTAGTTTCATTTACATTTTTGTTATTTTATTTTGATTGCATCTTAGTTATTGGGTTAGTTGACTAGTAACTAATTCCGCCCACTCTTCCAAAACCCGAGATTTTTACTTGCTTTTATAAAACATAAAAATACAAAAAAATCATCCCTCACCTCTAGACCTAGTATTTAGGTTTTCTAATCCTAGCGACACTATTCCTGAGTTGAACGATCAATCCCCCGGTACTTGTCACTATACTATAATACAACGATCAGGTACACTGCCTGGTGGGGGTTGTAAGCTTCTCGAGATCCCTCGAGAGGTAAAGCCTGGTACAATTCCCACGCATCAAGTTTTTGGCGCCGCAGCCCTGGGAGTAGTTATTGTCTAGGTTAGGATTTCTTTTTATTAGGTCTACTTGCTAGATTCCTTTCTAGTAAGATTTTATTTTTATTTTTAGGTTTTCTTTAGTCTATCTATTTCTTCGTGTTTTTGTTCGTAACCTTTACCATCCGACATCATGGAACGTGGTAACATCTTTGAACCCAGCAACCCACCACAACAAGACCACCCACAAAACCCACCACTAGCTAACCAACCTCTTAGGCCCCGAACCCTAGGAGAGTATTCCCGACCTAGCCACAAAGGCTATCGAAACACTATTGAGCTCACCCAAGGAGCCAATGTGTCTCTCTTGTGATACGACACCATCCGGTTGGTGCAAAGTGGATGTGCATTCCATGGACTTTGTTCCGAAGATCCTAATCAACATCTCAAGGACTTCCTTAAAATCGTAGATTCTATAGACCTTGATGTTACAACTAGAGAGTCGACCCGATTACGCCTATTACAATTCTCTCTACATGATCAAGCTAGTCAATGGCTTGAATGTTTATCCGCGGGATCCATCACCTCATGGGATGATCTCACCACTCGTTTCCTTGCTCAATTTTTCCCACCGAGGAGAACTACCAATCATAGAAATGATATCTTGATGTTCCAACAACGTCAAGCTGAAACTCTATATGAAGCATGGACTCGTTTCAAGTCCCTCATCATGGCATAGATCTTTGGCTCCAAGTCCAAATCTTCTATGACCATATCGATCTCTCCACAAGGCGAACCATTGATCAATCGGCCGGTGGCAAGCTACGTGATCTAAGTGCGGAAGAATCATGGGAACTCATAGAAGATCTTGCTCTCTATGACAACGAAAGTTGGAATGATCCCCGTGATTTGAACAAAACGGTCAAGGCAATATCTTTGCCTTCGAACAATTCTAGTACTCCCGATCGTAGGATCATGGAACTTGAGGACCAAGTCAAGTTTCTCATGAAATCTTACAAAGCTCCTAAGCCTTCAAGCCAAGTGAATAAAATCACTTCTTCAGGCGAATTATGTAGTGGTCCCCATGACACTCATGATTGCGTGGAACTCCCCAGAACAGCTTTTGCGGACTACGCATCCTCGCGTACCGACGAAGCAGGAGATAAGTGGTACACTTTTAAACCTGAGCCAAACCCTTACGGTGATTCCTACAACCCTTCTTGGAAAAATCACCCAAACCTTAGGTGGAAACAAAACCAAAACAATTCTTCCAATCCGCCTAATCGTTACCAACCAAACGGTCCACCATCCAAACGTACTTTCAACAACAATCCTTCTAATAACTATGGTAGTACCAACAATATTGAAGGATTGATGTCCAAGTTTATGGCATCTCAAGAGGCCCGCATAACTAAGTTTGAAACCGAATTCAACCAACAACAAACGGAGATGACCAATAAAATTGACAATTTGTTGAAAGCCCTCAACAACCAGGTGTTAACTACACCTAGGAAGGACACTAGGGACGCCAATAGCGGAATCCAAACTAAGGACCCCTCGTCATCCAAACACGTCCACTTTGTCAATGTTGTCACCATTAAGCCAATAGATAAGGATATAGAAGATAGTGACAAGGATGAAGTTGGAATAGAAACCGAGCCTAGGGATGAAATTAAGGAAGTTGAGGTTAATAAGGGAGAAAAGTTAGGGGAAGTAGAGACTGTAGAAGAGTACTTTGATAAGTTGCCCACCAAGGAAGAACGGGAATATCAAAGAGATTTATTCGATGATCCCGAGACACCATATATCCTTGGTTCACCCCTTATTAAAGCAGGCGATCCCTCTAACATTAACATACCATGCAACATTGGGCATATGCATGTATGGAAAGCTTATATCGATCCTAGGTCTCCTATAAACATCATGACTAGGACTTATTATAATTCGGTAATGAAGAAGCAACATGGTTATAGGATGATGCCCAACAAGAACTTGTTAAGTAATTTTGTAGGTAGAGTGAAAGGATTGCATGTGATTGTTAGAAACTTCACTTATGAGATCGATTTTATGATAGTTGAGGATACTCGTCCGGTGATAGATGCTTGCCTAAGTCAAGTAGTGTTCGGAAAACTGTTCGTTGAGGCCACTAAGATGAGTTATGATCCGACTCTAGGGATAGTTAGGTTCAAGGAAGAAAATGATGAGATTTCCTACCAAATGCCCTATAAGATTGAGCAATACCGCCTCCTATCGAACATAGAAAAGGAACACAAACAAGCGGCTTACTATAGGAATGATGAGGATAGACGTAGAGGAGTAGAGTATGTGATGAATAGGATGCTTGGTTTCTACAAAGAATGCTTGCAACAAGGTCTGGAATACAAAACTAATATAGGAGATGACCTAGAGAGTGAAACCAATGATGAGGTCACGTAGTAATCCATGACCTTGAGTCTAGCTACAAGACTCGTAAATAAAGAAAAGCACTTCTTGGGAGGCAACCCATGCTTTGTGTGATTTTTATTTGTTTGATTGCTATTTGTTTCCGTATGCATGCTTTATTTTTATTGTTGGTAGATCATGTTTCAAAGCTAAAATGGTGAAAATACTTTATTTTGTCGTTTGGCTTAGTCTTAACTTCATACAAAGGTATTTCGCAAAAGATAAGTGTAAGGGGAAACCCCAAATATGTTTTTAAGAAACAAACTCGATCATGATTCTCCACCATATTAAATGAACATGTATATTCATATTTGTTAGAGTCAAATGCTTGTATCGAGTCATAATGATGTTTTGCAGGATTTTCCAGGAAGTAGGACATAAGTTTTTCCAGAAATTTTCTGGAAACTTAACGTAAGAATTTCTGCAGGTCACTTCTAACGACGTCACGTGTAAAAATTTGGAAATTTTGCTAGTTTTGTTTTTCTAACGGAGTCTTAAAGTTTTTGTTAATTCTTTAGTTTTATAAACTTCAGGAAATCTGCAACCATCATTCCATAAGCATTATATCTTACTTTGTTTTCTAGGATTTGTTATCATATATAGATTGCCGCCGATTTTACGCGAGGTTGCCTTGTTTATTTACTCAGGTTTAACATGTTATGTTTGACGAGAAGATGATTTATATTCTGGAAGGGAAGCTTTGATTGTTCATTTTCTTGGAGGAAGATCTAACCTTGTTACCATACTATCCATATCGAGCGAATCAAGGGAGTATTTGATTTCATTCTTTTACCTGTTTTTACTTTTACATTCTTTAATTGAACATTGGAGACAATGTTCATCCTAAGTGTAAGGGGAGGGTAAAATGATGATACCTCATAGGATACACTATCGCTTGAGTTTGTTTGTTTGATGGTAGGTGTGTAACAAAACTATGAGAAATACTTGTTAGTGTAATTTTAGCGCCAAATTTAAATTTTTTTACAACATTTAGGAGTGAAACTTTAGCCATAGCAAGCGTCTCGTGGATAGGAGATTGTATGACTAGCACAAAACCGTACAATTCAAAAAAAATTTCCAGCCAAATATGTGAGGTTCGCCTTTAGATTTGATAGGAAAAACATTTACTATTAGTGCTTATGAGTGTACCGGTAGCATTTAGATTCTAGAACTTGCGTTAGTGATGCATCCCGACACCGCTACTGAGACTACATTCGTGTAGTAGGATTTACTACATGATAAGAGGCATTAGGATCACCCTTGTGTTAAACCCGTATCATAATTACTTGACCATTTAAGTCATATTACTTGGCTAGTTAAGTCAATTAATTTTTCCCACACCCTTAGCGTTGTACTCATTTTTAGTACACGAAACCCCTAGTACACCCCTCTGAGCCTATCTTTTCGTTTCTAACTTTAAGCATCTTACTTAAAGGAAGAATTTGTTACACCCCATTTAAATGTACAACCAAATCGCCTTAGCCTTCCGTGTATGCACTCATCTTTAGTGCATTATTGTTATTTGTTTAAACCCTTAGTTAATTATCTAATTGATTACATGGTTGCTAAGTCGAGTCATATCCTTGTACATATTATTTTGGGACGATTGGGACTCATGGGTAAAGTACTTATTTTATGGAGTAATGGGGAAGAATATCATTTTATTACCCCCATATTTACGTTAATCTTAAAAGTACTCCAAGTGTTTTGATTATCTTAATTCGAGTCATTAGATTAGTTTATTGTAAAGTATGTAAAAATTCAAGTGTAAGGGGAATGTTCATTCCCTATGATGTATTATTTTAGATGGTAGGGTAAGAGTGTATGCAAAAAAAAAAAAAAAAAAAAAAAAAAAAAAAAAAAAAAAAAAAATCGAAAAAATAAAGAAAAAGAAAAAAAAATTGAAAAAGAAAAGAGAAAAAACATACGGACTACCATCCGTTTCATTTTATGTTTATTTTATGTTTTCGTTATTTTTCATTTATTAGCTTAAGTCGAGTCTAGTCTTGGCTTAGCAACGCCATATTGTACATGTAATTAACCAAGATTATTAACTCGCCACCAGTAAAGATTGCCTATATCCAACAAAACCGTGTATTCCATATCCCTACACCTAACATTACAACCCTTTAAAAGACCACTTTGATAGTTTATACTAGGTGCTTACGCCATGTGGTGGAGGTTTGATCCTTTCCCAAGCCTATGGTAATCTATTTTGCTATGACAGGTTGTGAGAGATGTTTTCCATTTTCATATTGTGATATATATTTTATTACACCCGAGAGATGTGAGTATCTATACACTAATTGTGAGGTGCTAGTGTATGACCTCCGTGCTTATCTTTGGTTGTTAGTGGAATGATTATTTGTTGTAATTACTTTTATATTAGTATTAAATGACCCCTAACTTGTATTTTGAATAGAATAAAAGCGCATTTGCTTGAGGACAAGCAAATCTCAAGTGTAAGGGTATATGATGAGGCAAAAAATGATCCGTTTTTAGGGGGTGATTTAAGCCAGAATTGGAATTTATTTGATCAAATATTGCCCTAAATCGTTCCTTTTGTGATTTTTGGTACGTTGGGAGTGAATTCTGGTAAAGGAAACATTTTGGACGTTTTTGGAACAAAAAAGTGAAGAAAACGGCAAAGTCTTCATTTTCCTTGCTTGAAACAGTACCTGGCGGCGTCAAGAGGAATTTTATGACGGCGTCAAGAGCATTTTTGGTGACGGCCCCGAGAAAACGTGACGGCGTCAGAACATGGCCGTCAAGAGTAAATGTGGTGACGGCCCAGAACAAGATTACACATGACGGCATCAGATCTGGATCTAGGCAATCCGAGAATAATTTTGGCGGCGGGTTGACGGCGTCAGAACTTTCTTCTTGACGCCGTCACCTTAGTAAATCTATATATAGTCTTTGTAATTTTCATTCATAAGTGTGGAACTTTAGAGGAGAATTTTAGGGTCGAACTTAATAAACCCTAACACGACTTTTACAGTATTTTCAAGGGTTTTCACCCCTTGAAACCCTTCATGTTCAATTGAGATAAGTATCCTTTCAATTCATTCAATATGTCTATGTGTTGTTTGAATATATCTTACGCTTGTCTTAATTTTAACATGCTAGGCTAGATCTCTTGTGTGTTTTCTTAGATGTAATGAAACCTAGATGTTGATTATAGGTTGATTGCTTGTTTATAGTTGTAATGGATGAATGATTTCAATGTTAGGCTTAAGAAAACTGGCAGATCTCCATTGTGTAACTTGCTTGAACGTCTTAAGAAACATGAACCGATGTGTACTAGGTTTTTATGGTTGTATTTAATGCATGAGCGAATTCTAGTGATCCCATGTTAGGAGCTTCTTGCAGGCTCAACATAGGAGTAAAGTAGGAGCTTATAGAATTGGGGAAGTAAGTACGCCAACCCATGATTGGTATTAAGGAATATAACCCGTCATCCACGCAACTATAACAAACAATTAACCTGTAAAAGATATCTAGGGAGTAGTGAAATCTAAGTAAACACAATTCTCCCATCTATTGTTCACACCATATTAGTTTAATTAGTTTCATTTACATTTTTGTTATTTTACTTTGATTGCATCTTAGTTATTGGGTTAATTGACTAGCAACTAATTCCGCCCACTCTTCTAAAAACCGAGATTTTTACTTGCTTTTATAAAATATAAAAATACAAAAAGAATCATCCCTCACCTCTAGACCTAGTTTTTTGGTTTTCTAATCCTAGCGACACTATTCTTGAGTTGAACGATCAATCCCCCGGTACTTGTCACTATACTATACTCCAACGATCAGGTACACTGCCTGGTGGGGGTTGTAAGCTTCTCGAGATCCCTCGAGAGGTAAAGCCTGGTGCAATTCCCACGCATCATCTGCAACAGCATCAGAGGCATATAATTGCTCTACAAAACAAGGTGTAAGAAACTTCAAACAACAATCTGTGGTGTCCATTTTTCCAAAAGTGTGTACCCTCTGATCAATTTTCATCCCACTATCAGCTGTTTCTGATTCTGAAAAGTTGTTTTCTCCATTACTTTCTGACTCATCTAGCCATCCACAGCTATTCTCCAATTCTAACCTGTTTCCTAGCCTATTGTTGTGATCCATGGCTAACATAGCTAAAATGTGCAAAAACATCAAATGAAACATTAGCAGGTTAGTCAAATAAGTTATAAGCACATAATCATACTCCAGTAACCTCATATAACTGACATATACCAAGATATGCATCTATTTACTCATCATGGAAAAGAAATAAGTCTTTTGTAAAGATTTTTGCAGAAAAGTTCGGCGAGTTTTAGTAAAAATACGGCGGTTACGTGACTTGTAGCCGTTTTATTTGAAATTCTCCATAAGTTCGGGGAATTTAGGTATAAAACCGGCGATTTTCTGGGTTTTAACAGTTCTTCATAAGATATATAATCATTCATTAATTCAGATAATAATTGAAAATATATTGCAATTATCATTTCATTCAATAGAGCAATCCAGTAGAACATTTGCAAGAAAATAATTAAAGAGTAAAAAAAAATATATTTGTATTTTTTATTTTAATGTGCATTATATACTCATGCATTAATTCAGACAGTAAAAACACAAGAAACATGAGTCCTATGTGCTCAAATTCTGTAAAAAAAAGCATTATACAAGATTGTGTTTAGGGTTTTGTGAAATCAAATCCAACTGTTCTTTTACTCTATCATTTGATCGGCGGTTTTATCTGAAAAACTGGCGCTCTTTGTGTCTTAGAAACGAAAATTTTAAACTTCTTCACGTATTGCTCTGCTTCTTTCCGGGGCCTGGCCTCATTTTTTTCTATATCCCGCGGGACTCCTGTCATGTTGGCCGATGATGTGTTTAGAAAGCTTTAAAGTTATAAGACTAATTTTACCATTTCCTTAATTCATAAAACACAAGGGTAAAGTATAACCCCCGTTTATAGTAAAGGTTTGAGGTAAGACCAGGTCAACCCAAGAGAAGTGATTGTTCTTATAGTTAGCTAAAGATAACAAAATTATATTCCAATGATTGTCACTTATCACTAAAATCATATTTGTTGGATTTAAGATTTTTGAAATGTTTTCCCAATTAATATTAAAAGTATGTTTGTTAAAGGCTGAGAACATAAGATGAATGAGCATGTGTATCATAGACAATACTTGGACAAAGCTTAGAAGCAAAACATGACTGGTGATCATGTAAACTAATATATCTCCTTGATGTAAAAGAATCTCCTTTCGGCCTATGATCCTAGATACATAAAGTGCATAAAGTATGATCCAAACATGAAGTATCAGGTATGCATTTCTCCTAACCAAGTCGCTAGATGTGAGGCTTGTCCTTCAACATGTTATGGTTGAGGTTATCATATGCTTTACTATCCAATTCTCACAAGTATAGCAATGACTCGTTATAGACAGACGATTCATAATATAATCAATATAATTGCATCTTTTGACCTGTAAACAATTATAACGACCAATCAAGACACATGATAGGAGTCTAAACCATAATATATCAAATACATAAAAGATAGATTCAATAGTCATAGTACATATACGGTTTCAACTCATGGCAAAGATGCCTCTAACGAACATAAAGTACTACTCCATATTCATGTAAAAGTAAACTAGGTAAACAAGTGATGTTGTCATTATACCGAGTTTTCCAAATGTGTTCACGTTTCAACTGCGTTCTCCAAGTGTTTCTCCAGCTTTAGCTAGTGGTTTTGGTGTAAACCACTACTACACTTCTTCTAATGATCAAGTTTGTTCTTTGTTGAGGTGTGTGTTAGAGTCACGACTTGTGCCTCTATTTATAGTGTAAATGGAACCCTAGCACGTCCTTAATCAGTTATTACAAGCAAATGATCGGTCTCATCATTGAAGTAGTTCATTAACGTAGAAGATATAACTGTCACAACTCGTAATTTCAGGCCCTTTTTCAAACGTCGAAATTTCATTATTCGTCTCGGGAAGTTACTATTCATCAGTTACTATTCGCCGATCACTATTCATCATTTTACTATTCATCATTTTCGGAGTCACTTTGAAATTCCAAGAAGTGTTTCAAAATTTCACTATTAACAAAACACTATTCATTCCCGGAAGGAAATCACTATTCATGATTGTCGTTCATCACTTCATAAATCTAGTTTACAGGTATTTAAATTCACGTAACCAGTTAGGTTTAGCTGCGAATTCATGCATCATCAGTAGGGACACGTCATATAGACTGGAGTAGTCTACATATCATCAGTAACATCATCAGCACTTTAGATCATGCACGGATATGCATTATTTATATTTATGTATGCTTAATTTGTAATTAACGTTACCACTCAGTTTTTACTACTAACATATACCCGAAACTCTCGACTACGATCATAATATATTTTCATACTCATTATAATAATATAAAATTTATATTATTAATTTACCCAGTGTTTTGAAACAATTTGCTATATTTTACGATATATGTTAATAATTTCGTCGGATTACGATATTTCAACACGACAATTATTTTAACACCCAATTCTCATCAGGAATGTAATTATATAATTTTTACAACGTTGTCATATTGTATTTGGTATCGTTAAACTTTATTTCTAGCAAACTCGGTAACCGGTATTTCCTAAAACTCAAAATATCTAACCTAAATCTTACAAAAGTCTTGCAAATCTTTTCCTCCCTCCCCTTTTCCCCTTTTCACGCCACCTTGCCCCCTCCCTATGACCAAATACACTTGATCACTTGACTATAATTAATACTAGTCCATACATATCATTTTATTACTTCCATTTTCACCATCTACCTTTCTATAACAAGAAACAACTAGCAACAATTTTCTCTCATCCTCTCTTCCATATATGGTTCGACCACACCACAAGAACAAGGAAGAAACCAAGATTTTTCAAGTTCAAGTATTTTCTCAAGTTATATTAGTATCCTAGTAAAGGTTTTGAAATAAAAACCTCAAGATTATTAAGTTTTCTTACTCACAAATCATTAACTCGTCAAGTAAGTGTCTACACAAATTTACTAATCTTTTATACTTCCATTTGATGTATTTTCAAGTCATAGTAGTAGATCATCCAAATATATATGTTATATATACCACTTTATACAATAATACTCTTTAATCTTAGATCTATAATTTTTATTAGTAACTTCAACAGATCGACCAAGATTGGTGATGTTTAGTAACTCATGACACCTTAAGAAGGTGTATGGTAGGATTGAGTACTTGTGGAGTTGATTTGAAGTAGTTTGGTTAAGTCTTGAACAAGTTATAAACTAGAAAAATGAATTTTTGACACTATTAGAAAGTGGCTGTCCCTTTTTGTATAATATAGAAAACTTAGGGGTTTCTGGGTAACATTGGGCTAGAGATTCAGAAAATACTTTCAAAAATGAAGCTATGGGCGAAAGAACGGATAAAAACGAGTTTATAACGAAGGAGATATGATTTTTCCAAGTTTAACAACGAAAACTATTTTCTGAAAATAATACGTGCTGATGCACGAATTTCAACGGACAAAACGAGGTGTTAGACGTAATCTATAGGAGCCGACCTACTAAAAATATAGTAGTATATATTAATACGAAGCTGTGGATATAAAGAACATAAGAAACGGACTTATAACGACCGAGATACAAGCTTTTAAAACTCGACGATTTTACTATTTTTCCTTCAGCACAACACTTAGAAAATATTTCCAAGTATTAACCGTTTCGCCAAGTGACCATGTTCGACACCACTTTTCTTATTGATAAACCCATTTCTGGAAAATTTATATCATTGACAAAAAAGTTAGTTCACTCAGCCTAGTTTTCAAAACATCCAACCGTTCGTCAAAAGGATTAATAACGAATAACATATGGCCTTCCAAACTTTTCCGAAAACTGCTCAGAATCTGCCAAAACATCCCAAACACCTCACTTCACGGCTATTTCTTTTTATCATCAAGACCCTTATGGACAAAATTTCAGTGTCACGACTTTTAGATAATGTGAAAAGCTTCCTAAAACTACTGAGCTTCTTTCCTAACTCTTAATATTCACTATTTCGTAACTAGTTTTCCGAGGCCATTTTGTATAGGTGATGTATGAATATAAAATATATATGAATCAAATAAACGCAGCGGAACAACATCACCATACAAGGATCCATATAGCCAATATGATTAATCAAAATTAAACACAACATGTTTATACCTTTGTAGCGTGCATCGAGAGTCACCAACAAACACCAAACCCACGTTTGGAATAAGAAACCCAAGAGATCAATAAGGTTGATCTCCTTTAAGAATGAAACACACTACACCTCCTTGTATACCCCTTGGATGCTAGTCCTTAACCCGTAACCTTGTTATAGCCTTTGAATAAGCAAGATTCAAAGGAAGAGATCAAGAAAACAAAAACCCTAGGTAGGGGTGTTTTGTTTTGCCGTGACTTTGAGGGAGAGAGGGAGGAGAGAAATTAGGAAAATAGTTATGGGATTAATGAGAATATAACTCCCATATATTTGACCAAATTTCAAAACCAAACTTCCCTTGGAAGTCTCCCCTAGGCCGGCCTTGAAGAGGGCTCAAATGGGCCTCCCATTTGTTTTCCAAGTCTAATAGATTAAGTCTAATACTTAGTCATTAGAAGCCCGATAATTATCCCAAGTTACGTAAGTTTATTTACATGTCGTAAGTACAATAAATACAACATAAAGAGGTACCTAAGTGTATATGTGTGTGACCCCATAGGCTCACATATGACTAGCCATATAATTATTTATTATGACACGAGCATACTCCAACATTTTTGTCATATTTCAAGTAATGAAAATGTCATTTTTGCGACGAAAACATTATATTTGCCGATAAAACACCAAACAAGGATCGTGGAGTACCGTTTCAACATATTTACATGAAAAGTGGTTATTAACTTAACGAGGCGTCAAAAATGTATTTTTCGACGATAAACGTTATTTTCAAATTTCACGAGTGGTATCGATAACATACGTATTTGCATGTGTAGCATGATTTCATTTCTTACATTAGATCATATCATTCATATTAGGTTGCGGTTAGAGATCGTGCCTCGTTTCAGTGTATCCACTTTTGTCTTCGTAGCTATCACACCAAGTGAGTCATAGCCCCTACTCTTTCAATTGTTTTGGTAAACTCTTTTGGGGAGAATACATGCTCATTTTCATCTAACTGTATACTTGATTTAATTGATTATGCTACATGTTTAGTCAAACATTTATTTGCTCCAATTATAAAATTGTTACTCAATCGAATATAGTGTATATTCATTTGCATTACACTTAATCCTTTTTACCTTTGGACCCAAGCCTTTTCCATTATTATGCATACTTAACCGAATGAACCGGCTCCACCACTATGTGCATACATGACTAAATGAACGGGTTACATCACCGAATGTACAGGAACATATCCGAATGTAAGAGCAACATAACCGAATGAATTGGTCATGTAACCAAATGTATTGGTCGAACTACACTTATCTTTGAATCTTGGTCCACACATTATTTTTTGTTCACATAAACCATATCATATTTGGAAGTGGGTCGTAAACACACAGGTTGTAAGTCTTGTATGGGCGGGACTTTGAACTGAGTGGATTTACGATGCCTTTGCTGGGAAATTTTCATTTAAATGCAATGTATTTTATTTTACACTAAACTCTATGAACTCACCAACCTCGTGTTGACACTTTAGCATGTATTTTCAGGTATTAAGCAACGGCACGCTACTGGAGGTTTTGGCAGGGCATGGCATGGTCATAGAAGACTCTGATACTCATTTGGGGGACCATTTTAAACTATTTTAAGGGCCTAATTCCGCACTACGTTTAACAATGTAAATTCAACACTTTTGGTTAAACGATTTTATTCTAAATGATTGAAGCGAAAACCATTTTTGTACTAGTGTTGGGATACGAATTGAGTTACACCGCAGCGACAGGTAAGCTTCCACTGGACCCGATTTTGGGGTTGTGACAGATTGGTATCAGAGCTTTGGCTAAAGAGAACTAAGTGTTTTTAAAACCTAGACTATAGCTACTTTCACGAAAACTTAAACCTATGACCGCCACGTGCCTGCCTGCCAAGTTGATGCCTCATTGGTAGTTTATTGCTGACTTATGTGATGAGATTTGTACCTCATTATTAGATATATCATACTCATTTATTCTAGTTGATTACCATAATTGTCTTCCCTATTAGTATGCTTACATAACTTATGTGCCTCATGTTACGCCTTCTCCTTGCATAGTTTCATCATTCGACCTCGAGTTTGGTCATTTGCCTTAGTCTTTCAGAACGTCTATGTATTTGTGAAGGACATGGTTTTAGTATAACTGAATTGAGTATTTCAAAATTCATGGAACCTCGGTGGAATGTAGACTGGTCATCTACATTCGACCCGGGATAGTGGGATATAGGCTGACCACCTATGTCAGACTCAGAGATGAATTTTGCAACACTGAGAATAGTTATAATAAAATTTTGTCTGGATTGAATTCGCAACCTAATTTCCAAATGTTTCATTCATGTGTGCGTACTCAAATGTTGCAAGAACATTCACACCTTCATCACCTCGTGAACTACCGCCTAGAAGCACGCCAACTAATCATGACGACTTCAACCTTTCATTCTATGACAATCCACTCTCGAACACCTACTACTAGGAAACGTCTTATATATGTCTCACCCTTCTTTTCTTGTTTTGAAGAGCTATGCCGCCAAGGAAAGTTAAAGCTACTCCAACAATGACACCAGCTGCTATTCGGAAACTTGTTAAGGATAGTATAGCCGAAGCTCTAGAGATCGAGAGAGCTGAGGTAGCTGCAAGGGCTGCTGAAACCGCTTCACAGACAGGGACGAATGAACAATCCAATAATAGGCGTGAATGCACTTGGAAGGATTTTAAGATTAGTGATCCCATCAAGTTTAAGGGCACTGAAGGAGCGGTCGCTTTGATTCGCTGGTTCGAAAAGACTGAGAATGTGTTCCTCATGTGCGGTTGTCCTGATGTCAACAAGGTAAAATTTACTACTGGTATGCTTTTGGATGAAGCCATGTCACGGTGGAATTCTTATGCTCAACCGATTGCTATGGAAAATGCCTACAAGCTCACCTGGGATCAATTCAAGAAATTGATGACTAAGAAGTTTTGCCCTCGTACCGAGGTGAAGAAGTTGGAAACGGAGTTCTATGAGTTGGAGACAAAAGGTGATGACATTGAGACCTACATTAGGAGGTTTCAAGAGTTGGCCGCGCTATGCCCAACCATGGTTCCCGATGATGAGAAAAGGTTAGAAAACTTCATTAGAGGACTGCCCGAAAGCATCCAAGGTGATGCGATTACTTTTGATCCCCAATCAATGGAAGAAGCTATCCGAATAACTCAAAAACTCATGGCTCAGATAGTAAAGAAAGGAGCTACTGTCAACAATAACAATAACAACGAAAACAAGAGGAAAAGGGATGACAACCAAGGAGACGATCATGTATGGCAGCCAAACAAACAGCATGAAGTGGTTAGGGCCTACGTTGAGGAGCCAAGTGAAAAGAAAGGATATGCAGGTACTTTACCTAAGTGCAACAAGTGTCAGTTTCATCACAAAGGACCTTGCCCCACTCAATGTGGAAACTGCCAAAAGGTCGGACACAAAGCCAAGGACTGCAAGGCTCCCACCCTCGTAATGCATCAGAAAGTCACGGTAACCTGCCATGAGTGTGGAGTAATTGGACACTTCAAGAGTGAATTCCCAGAGTTGAGAAACCAGAATAGAGGAAGAGTTCGTTGAAATGCGAAGCTCGTCAGAACAACAACAACAATGTCAATGTTTAAAAAGAGAACTCCTGCCTTGTATATAAATGGAGACCTAAACCCTGTAGTGTTGTATTTCTTTTGTGTTTTATTCTACGTTCTATCGTATAAGTTTCATGTAATATTAACGAATTTCGATCTAATGAACGTTCTATCTTTTATCACCGCAATGCGACTCAAATATCACCATCTTTTCACCAAGTACACTTCAGAGACCAACACAAACTGAACTTCGGGACGAAGTTCCTTTTAGAGGGGAAGACTGTCATAACTCGTAATTTTAGGTCCTTTTTAAAATGTCGAAATTTCATTATTCATCTCGGGAAGTTACTATTCATCAGTTACTATTCACCTATCACTATTCATCATTTTACTATTCATCATTTTTGGAGTCAGTTTGAGATTCCGAGAAGTCTTTCAAAATTTCACTATTCACAAAACACTATTCATTCCTGGAAAGAAATCACTATTCACGATTGTCGTTCATCACTTCGTAAATCTAGTTTACGGGTATTTAAATTCGCGTAACCAGTTAGGTTTAGCTGCGAATTCATGCATTATCAGTAGGGACATGTCATATAGATTGGAGTAGTCTACATATCATCAATAACATCATCAGCACTTTAGATCATGCACGGATATGCATTATTTCAATTTACGTATGCTTAATTTGTAATTAATGTTACCACTCAGTTTTTACTACTAACATATACCCGACACTCTCGACTACGATCCTAATATATTTTCATACTCATTATAATAATATAAAACTTATATTATTAATTTTCGGTATTTTGAAACAATTTGCTATATTTTACGATATATGCTAATAATTTCGTCGGATTACGATATTTCAACACGACAATAATTTTAACACCCGATTCTCATCAGGAATGTAATTTTATAATTTTTACAACGTTGTCACATTTTATTTGGTACCTTTAAACTTTACTTCTAGCAAACTCGGTACCCGGTATCTCCTAAAACTCAAAAAATCTAACCTAAATCTTACAAAAGTCTTGCAAATCTTTTCCTCCCTCCCCTTTTCCGCTTTTCACGCCACCTTGCCCCCTCCCTATGACCAAATACACTTGATCACTTGACTATAATTAATACTAGTCCATACATATCATTTTATTACTTCCATTTTCACCATCTACCTTTCTATAACAAGAAACAACTAGCAACAATTTGCTCTCACCCTCTCTTCCATATATGGTTCGACCACACCACAAGAACAAGGAAGAAACCAAGATTTTTCAAGTTCAAGTATTTTCTCAAGTCATATTAGTATCCTAGTTAAGGTTTTGAAATAAAAACCTCAAGATTATTAAGTTTTCTTGTTCACAAATCATTAACTCTTCAAGTAAGTGTCTACACAAATTTGCTAATCTTTTATACTTCTATTTGATATATTTTCAAGTCATAGTAGTAGATCATGCAAATATATATGTTATATATACCACTTTATATAATAATACTCTTTAATATTAGATCTATAATTTTTATTAGTAACTTCAACAGATATACCAAGATTGGTGATGTTTAGTAACCCATGACACCGTAAGAAGGTGTATGATAGGATTGATTACTTGTGGAGTTGATTTGAAGTATTTTGGTTAAGTCTTAAACAAGTTATAAACTAGAAAAATAAATTTTTGACACTATTAGAAAGTGGCTGTCCCTTTTTGTAAAATATAGAAAACTAAGAGGTTTCTGGGTAACATTGGGCTAGAGATTCAGAAAATACTTTAAAAAACAAAGCTATGGGCGAAAGAACGAATAAAAACGAGTTTATAACGAAGGAGATATGATTTTTCCAAGTTTAACAACGAAAACTATTTTCTGAGAATAATACGTGCTGTTGCACGAATTTCAACGGACAAAACGAGGTGTTAGACGTAATCTATAGGAGCCGACCTACTAAAAATATATTAGTATATATTAATACGAAGCCATGGATATAAAGAACATAAGAAACGGACTTATAACGACCGAGATACAAGCTTTTAAAACTCGACGATTTTACTATTTTTTCTTCAGCACAACACTTAGAAAATATTTCCAAGTATTAACCGTTTCGCCAAGTGACCATGTTCGACACCACTTTTCTTATTGATAAACCCATTTCTGGAAAATTTATGTCATTGACAAAAAAGTTAGTTCACTCAGCCTAGTTTTCAAAACATTCAACCGTTCGTCAAAAGGATTAATAACGAATAACTTATGGCCTTCCAAACTTTCCCGAAAACTGCCAAGAATCTGCCAAAGCATCCCAAACACCTCACTTCACGGCTATTTCTTTTTATGATCGAGACCGGTATGGACAAAATTTCAGTGTTACGACTTTTAGATAATGTGAAAAGCTTCCTAAAACTACTGAGCTTCTTTCCTAACTCTTAATATTCACTATTTCGCGACTAGTTTTTTGAGGCCATTTTGGTCATATTTTCAAGTAATGAAAATGTCATTTTTGCGACGAAAACGTTATATTTGCCGATAAAACACCAAACAAGGATCGTGGAGTACCGTTTCAACATATTTACATGAAAAGTGGTTATTAACTTAACGAGGCGTCAAAAATGTATTTTTCGACGATAAACGTTATTTTCAAATTTCACGAGTGGTATCGATAACATATGTATTTGCATGTGTAGCATCATTTCATTTCTTACATTAGATCATATCATTCATATTAGGTTGCGGTTAGAGATCGTGCCTCGTTTCAGTGTATCCACTTTTGTCTTCGTAGCTATCGCACCAAGTGAGTCATAGTCCCTACTCTTTCAATTGTTTTGGTAAACTCTTTGGGGGAGAATACATGCTCGTTTTCAGCTAAATGTATACTTGATTTAATTGATTATGCTACATGTTTAGTCAAACATTTATTTGCTCCAATTATGAAATTGTTACTCAAACGAATGTAGTGTATATTCATTTGCATCACACTTAATCCTTTTTACCTTTGGACCCAAGCCTTTTCCATTATTATGCATACTTAACCGAATGAACCGGCTCCACCACTATATACATACATGACTGAATGAACGGGTCACATCACCGAATGTACGGGAACATATCCGAATGTAAGAGCAACATAACCGAATGAATTGGTCATGTAACCAAATGTATTGGTCGAACTACACTTATCTTTGAATCTTGGTCCACATATTATTTTTTGTTCACATAAACCATATCATATTTGGCAGTGGGTCGTAAACACACAGGTTGTAAGTCTTGTATGGGCGGGACTTGAAACTGAGTGGATTTACGATGCTTTTGATGGGAAATCTTCATTTAAATGCAATGTATTTCATTTTACACTAAACTCTATGAACTCACAAACCTCGTGTTGACACTTTAGCATGTATTTTCAGGTATTAAGCAATGGCACGCTACTGAAGGTTTTGGCAAGGCATGGGATGGTCATAGAAGACTCTGATACTCATTTGGGGGACCGTTTTAAACTATTTTAAGGGCCTAATTCCGCACTACTTTTAACAATGTAAATTCAACACTTTTGGTTAAACGATTTTATTCTAAATGATTGAAGCGAAAACCATTTTTGTACTAGTGTTGGGATACCAATTGAGTTACACCGCAGCGACATGTAAGCTTCTGCTGGACCCGATTTTGGGGGTGTGACAATAACTGTCATGTGAAGTACACCGAGCATTTGGTGTAAAACCGGCGAGCTTTGTTTCGCGTAACCGGCGCTTTTATAATATATAATCGGCGCTCTTCATGTTTGACTCATGTATATATAGTTGACCAAGGGCACCCGTAAGCGGTGCTCTTTCTCCTTATAAGCAGCGTGCTTTAGTCCAAACTATGTCTTTTTCCTTATATGTCCGTAAAGTCATCCTTTTCGTGCGTTTCTCGTACTTTCCTCCAAACTATTGTCCTGCACATATATTTTCATATTAAGTACCAAAAGTCCTAATAACATGGTTATTTATCATATATTTCACATAATATCGGGGGTAAAAATAAGTATAATACGAGACTCATTAGCCGGGCGCCAGGCGAACACATCTAGGTTTCTTCGGAGCAAGTCACACAATTTCTTTCGGCCTTCCTCAGTGAAGGTAGAGCCTATTGTCACTGTCTGCTCCGGATTCTCCGGGTGAATTGCGACTTTTATTTGTTCTTCCACTTGTGGAACGACCTCAGGGGTTTCTTCTGCTGGTTCAGAAACCATTGTGCATTCAATCGGGATGATCTTACTTCTCTACAATGTGATTACTCCCCCTTTAACTGGGAATTTCAGCATACCGTGTGTTGTTGATGCCACCGCTTGTATTTTTCGTGTACCTCAGATTATCCTATGATTCCGTTATAAGGTGACTGTAACCTAACTATAAGGAATTTCATCCAAACGGAAGTAGCCTGCTCCTCATTTCCTATTGTTACCTGGAGTGCGATTTGCCCTATTGGCCATATGACTTCGCCACTAAATCCAATAAGAGAGGTCGTGGCCGGGACCATCAGGCATTTTATTTCAGGCCGGAGCCTATTGAAGCAGTGTTCATAAAATACTTCTGAAGCCGATCCTCCATCTACATACATACGGTTCACGCAGTGACCTCCGATTTCCGCCTCTAATATCATCGGGCCTTCGTTCCCTTCGTCATCCCCAGAGGTGGAAATGATATTTCTGGGTCAGGAGAGAAGCTTTGCGTGATCTTTTGTCTTGCTGATTTTTGCCATGTTTGTATCATTAGGATTGATGGGGCTTTATCCTTTGTTGATGTTTCTTCTTTTTTGGCTGCTTTTGGTTGATCTTTTCCGCTATTCTGTTTTAGCTCCTTGATCACGTGTGACAACTTCCCAGTTCTTAGCAATTCTTCTATTAGCCTCTTCAGATGCATGCACTCATCCGTGTTATGTCCGACTTCTCCATGGAACTCACAAAATTTATTGATGTTTCGTTTTCTACCAGGGTCGTCATTGGGGGAGGGGGTTTGAACTTCACTTTTTCCAGAAATAAGATTTCCTTGGGGGATTTAGAGAGGAGAGTGAACCGATCCTGCTTCCTTTCCATTCTTTTCGGACTCTTAAATCCCCCTTTCCAAAAATTTTGTTTCTGGCCCCCATCCTGTTGTCCCCAAGGTGAGAATGAATTCCTTCGTTCTTTATTTCCGGCTGCCACCTCCCCTCAAAGGAAGGACATGGTTGACTTCATCATTTCATCAACGGTCTTAGGGATGTTGTCATACAAACGTTTGATAACTCTAGGTTGGTTATCCCGTGCATGAATCCTGATATATTCAGCACTTCTAGCGCTCCTTTCACATCCCGGCTCTCTTTCTTGAACCTTTCTATGAAATCCTCCGTAGATTCTCCCTCCGCTTGCTTGATGTGGTGGAGCTCCACAGGGTCTTTGATGCACTTCTTTTGTTGGAGGAAGTTTTCCAAGAACGCCTCTTTCAGCTCATCATAGCTATCTATAGTTTCTGGTGGAAGGTTGTTGAAACATACCCGGGTGGACCCAGTTAGCGTGGACTTGAACATGCGGCACCAAACTGGCATGGCCCAGCGCTCAACTTTAGCTGCGGATTGGAAGATCTAGACGTGGTCTTCCGGATCTTCGCTTCCATCATACATCTTGACCTGAGTCGGCAAGCGAGTCCGCTTTGGCAATTCAAAGTAGCAGATTCGGGGAGTGAACGGGTTAGAGTCTTGGCACATCCATGGTTGCGCTAGGTCATCATCGTAGGCGTCGGATCTCTGCCTTCTCGATCTTGATCTTCCACCTATGTGGACCCGGTTATCTTTTTCTGAAAAATCATCCTTCCTCCTGGAAGACCCCCCATGGCTTTGATGTCTTCCAGAATCATGGGAGCAGAAGTTTTGGCAATAGCTCTCCTCTATTCTTCTATCATTGTTTCGAGTACATAGAGATGCTCTTTTCCCTGCTTCCAAGTCTATGGAATACACCCTTTTCTAACCTCTTAAACACATTCCTTTTGTCCGGATCCCTCCCTCTTGGAGATCTTGATCTGTTGCTCCGTGAATCGGGGCTTTTGGTTTCGCTCAAAGCACGCTTAGCTTCGATTTTCTTTCTAAGATCCTTCCTCCGAGTGGGTGTTCTGGACTCGGATTACTGTGACACCTCTTCGAAAGCGAGGTGAGCTTTAACTTCTTTGAGCGTTTGTTGTTTTTTTCTTGATGAACCTTCTCAGCAATGATGGGCAGTTTCTTGTCATAGTTCCTTTCAAAGTAATCCTGAAGATCTGTGTCGGGTGCAGGCCCATCGTCATCTTCCAACACTGCTTCTTTGCCTCTTACCCCCGTGTTTCGCATGGCGGACGTGGGTGCGGGAGTAATAGGGTTTGTGTTACGGCTCATGGTGAGTATTTTTTAGAACGCAGTTATGCACTGGGTCCTACGAATGGGGCCAACTTGTTAGCACAAAAAATGTGGAGGGGTTAATATTGGGTTTGATATGCGTTGGTTTGTCCTTGGTGGACCGTTCGTCGCGTAAGCCTTGCACTAATCTAAGTAATGGGTTGAATACCTACACAAATAAAAGCAAACCGTTAGCCTTACCGTGAGGACAGACCCCACGATTATGCTCCGGCATGAGAGTAAGTATTCATGTTGTCAGAGGAATTTGTATGTATTGGGATGTGTGAGAAGATCGTACCTCGCAAATGTATCCTGAGGTTACCTTTTATAGGTGGTCGAAATGCAAGGGTTTCCTAGTATTTCGCATATTGCTGTAGTGGCTGGGGTGGGACCCTTGTCGGGCAAGGGTCCACAGCTTAATCATGACTACGGACGTGGATCATCTGCTGGACCGTGGGCCGGTTCTTAAGCTTACTTTGGAGGTGTCGCTCATACGGTCCACGTGCGTCATTAGAAATCCAGGCCACACCCTGCTCGTAGCTTGAGCTATGGTGATGTCCAGTATTTCTGCTTTGTTGGGTCGGGGCTGGGTTGTATATGATACGATCCAGGCCTAGTGGAGCTATTATCCGCGTTATATGTCACCACTTGTTTCATTGGGCCGGGACCCAGTTGTGTATAATACGGTCCGGGCCCAGTAAGCCTGCTACCCGTATTATACATTATCAACTATGAAACATTGTGTCTTTCTTTTGTTCTTTCTATTACACTCTTGCATTTAATTATTCTTTATTGCATTTACTTACTACAAAACGATTTGATTTCACATCAAGCAAACGAATCTAGATTTACTTAAAACGGACTTTTAAACGCTAAAAAACTATTCAACCCCTTTTTAATTTCTTACACTACTTTTCCATTTGGTACAAAGGGCATCATATCCTCTTGTCGATTCCCCCATTTCATTCCCAAAGTAAGTCACATCCTCCCCCCGAAACCCCTTAGCCTTTTGAGCGTTTCCCTTGACGCTGCTTTCCGACGTGTCAATCCACGGTTTACACAACGCCAGCTCTTCCACCGGGGTCCATGGTATTAACGAGTTAGCTTTGACGGTGTTTTGACGCTGTTTTGTAATCTTCTTAGCTTTGACGGGCGCCACCTCTTTGACGAGAGAGTTGTCTTCAACTGGTTCTGATAGACCTTGGCCCATAAAATAATCTTGACAACCACTCGAACCTTGACCAGTAGAATAATCTTCGACTACCAAAAAGCGTATCCATATCTACGTCAAGATTAAAAGGGTTAACCTGAGAACATCGTTGAGAAGATTGAGGTTGTTGTGAATCGAATTGGTTAAATAGTTGTGATGAACCGAATTGCTGGCGATACATCGAATTTTGTTGTTGTTAATGGTAAAAAGATTGTTGTTGTTTATGGTTATACAGAGGATGAAACAGATTATTTTGTAATATTTGTGTTGAGGTTGTTGTGATTGATAATTAAAAATTACGGGTTGAAACTGAATAAGTGGTGAGAGATCAAATAAACAAAAATTGGGATCCGGTGTTAAGTTTGGAATTTTATATAAAATGGTTTGAAAATATAATAGAGTTATGAAGATTATAATAAAATGTTTTGAAATTTTATATAAAATGGTGAAGTAAATAGAATATTTATATTGTTAAAGTGGTAAAGATTTTAAATAATATTTAGAAAAAGAAAAAGCACCTACAAACGGTCATATAGTAGCCGTTGGGGCTTTAGTTTATGTGAAACGAATTGATTACTTGGGCGTCCCTCTTCTCCAATTTCTCTTTGGGTGACACGTCGGTGGTGACCGGGTGTAGTAAGGGTGATGCATCAGTACACCTCGACCGAGCGAGTTCGACCCCCATACTACACTTGTCTTATAAGACATTTAGCTTATTAGGCTACTCACAGTAACACATGGCGACCGAGATTCAGGATCGATTTGGGTTCAGTCGACTTTGTGTGGTGATTCGGTCGGCCAACGACAAAAACCCAAATAGGTCATGGGAGCGATCGATTGACATTTCCTTTTTATTTGGCTTTTTGATCCATATTACCTCTTGTGTTTGTTTTGAATGTGTGTTTAGTCTATGTGTTTGTGTTTATGTGCGTGTTTGCCCTCCCCCCGCCCCCCCCCCTCCCCCCCCCTCCCCCTTTTTTTTTTTTTTTTTTTTTTTTTTTGCTAATGTGTAGTTGGTTCCTTTAGAAAAAATAAAATAAAAAATAAATTGTAATATTTTAAAATATTACTTGTAATTTGTTTTTATAAAAGAAGGAAAAGAAAAAATTACATGTAATAAAATTAAATTTTTTTTAGTTGAAAAAGTTGAAGCGAAAAAAATTGAATTTGGTCACTGTTATTAAAGCATCCAATCACCTGTAAATCGTTGGAGAGAGAAAGTTAATATGACATAAAAAAAAATAAAAAAAAAAAAAAATTTGGTCGCCTTGAACATTACTCTGAACAGCCGTTTAACTGAACTTTTTTATTTTCAAATGACTTACATTTTCTCTCTCTTTTGTAAAATATAATCACCTCCCACTAACTAAAGGACCTTCCGAATATTTATTACAGAAATTATAAAACCCCACTTGGACGTTTTTATGACATAATTTTCAAGGATGGTTTGACTTAAACACTTCCAACATTGTCGGTGTCGATTATTTTTCTAAAAGAAGAGCTTTTCTCCTTTTTCATTTTCATATAAGATTATTTGAAAACTAAACTTTTTTTACATACTAAGACTAATCTTCAACATTCATTATCCCTCTATCTTTATTTGATCTAATTGATGAGATTAATCTCAACAATTTAAAAAGCCCACTTTCATCTTTTTTTTTCAAACATTAATATCTTTCAAACCGTTTATCGTTAAGCGAAAAAAAATATATCGTTACGACGAGCATTTAATTATCTTTCTATAGATAGGCATTTTAATATATTTTCGACAATTTTTTTTTTTTTCGTTTTTTTCACGTTTTTTTTCGTGGCAAAAAAAATCATATATGACATATCATATCATATATATAATATGTAATATCATATATGATATATCATATATGATTTTTTCGGCCACGAAAAAAAACGTGAGAAAAATGAAAAAAAAAATTGTCGAAAGTATATCAAAGTGTCCGTCTATAGAAAGATAATTAAATGCTCGTCGCGATGGTATAATTATTTTCGCTTAACGATTAACGGTTTAAGAGATATTTAAATTATAAAAAATGGGTAAAATATTAAATGTTTTTAATCTCAACCATTGATTTCTTTTTAGATGGATAGTGAGGATGAGTCCCTTATAATTTTTTTATGTATCCAAGGTTTGTGCAAGCAGTGCTAAATGAATTTTCACTGCAAACTCACAAAAGAGTTTATAAAACCCCCTGTCTCAAGCCAAAAGTTTTTTAAAATATGAATAAGGCTTCAGAACTTTAGAATGGGGAGGTTAAACCACTTTTTCCTGAAATGCTTTCAAAGATTTCACAGGTACAGGGTGAAGATGCAATAATCTCAGTTGTATCCCATCACACACCCACTATTGTTGTTCCATTTATTCAACACACCCCTGCAGTTACTCACACTTATGAGAGGAGGCACAAACAGCCACCTCCTCCCATTACAACATTGCCTGATTCTGAGCCTTTTGGTTTAGGAACAAGCAGTGGTGGTTCTAGGCTTCATTCTAGTCCAACTAGAGAAGAGCCTGAATCAATGCCCTATGATTCACCTCTCCCAACAGGTCACACAGTTGGAAGTGTTGAGGGCAGTGTGCAAACTAATGAATTGATGGAACTTTGTACCAACTTAGTCACACAGGTTAAAGCTCTGGAGAAAGAACTGGCACAGAAAAAGCAACAACATGCCACAGAGCTTGCTCAATTGAAAGCAGAAATTAAGAACTTGCAGGAAGAAGTTAAGGGGTTAAAGAAGCAAATATCTGCAGACATTGTGTTTTCATCTTTATCCTCACCTCAATATGCTGCTTCAGAAGATTTCAGCGATGATTTGGGAAATTCTTCCAAACAGGGGAGGAAGACAGATGCTGAAACTAAGGGGAGGAAGATTGATTTTGGTGATGATTATGATTTTGATGCTGACTTTGATTATGGCAATGAAGATTTGAAGATTGATGAGACAGTTGGAGTTCCTCAAAATATTTACACTGCTGAGTTTATAGTTCCCACTGCTGGTCAAAATGTTACAACTACAGAACAAAATATTGCCACTGCAGAAGAAGAAGCTGCTAGAATTAGAGAAGAGAAAGGTAAAGCAGTTATGACTAGTACAGATCAAGTGCAACCAAGGAAGATCTCTAGAAGGGAACAAGCTCAGATAGATTATGATGCTGATATGGCAAGGAAATTAGTGGAAGATGAAGCTGTAAAGAAGAAAAGGCAAGATGAGGAAGAGATTGCAAGTTTTATGAAGGCTAAGAGGTTGGATAAGTTGGAAACAGTGCTTGAAGAACCCATTTCCACTGTTCCACCGACAATGCTAAAAGAGAAACCTCCAATGTTTACCTTTGTGCCAACTGAAGAAGAGATTGAATATATGATTGCCAATGATCTAGTTGTCAAGAAGAAGGCAATTGAGCTTGTTGCTAACAAGACATTGACAGAAGAACATAGATCAGGTCAATTAGCTGATTTTATTCAAATAAAGAATCAACAAGCACTTGATGAGGTTATTGGAAAAGTCAGAAAAGGTCAAAAGAAGCAAAGACAACCAACCAAGGCACAAGTGATTGCAGAGATGAAGACTTGTTGCTGCCATGTTAGGAATTGGAAAATGTCTCAATTCAAAGGCATGTCTCATGATACGATTGAAGGGATCTTTTACAGGCTCAAAAGACAAGATAGTGATTTTATTCCTATTGATTTTGAAGAAGAAAAAAGAAGATTTCCCAAGTCTAAAAGGAAAGCTACAGCTTCTGAAGAGAATGTCACTAAAAAGACAAGGCTTGCTCAAGAAAAAGAATCTCAATCTGAGAAACTTACAGAAGATCAGCTGAGTGCTATGATAGTGATAGAAGAAGAAGATTTCTACCCAGATCCTATACAAGTAAGGCATCCAATTATTGATTGGGAAGTATACACAGCAAAGAATTTTGCTCCAACATGGAAGATTACAAGGTTGGGAGGTGAAACTTCATCCTTCTTTCAATTTGAAGATCTTATTAAAGCTTGTGACAGAGATGATCTTGATATGCTTTGGAAGTTAGTTGATGAAAGATTCAAGGCTGATACTCTCAAAGATATGAAGGAAATGCAGCTATGGGTTGATTTGAGGAGACTGTATGAACCAGATCTTAAAGATAGTTATTGGAAGTTTGAAGATACAGATTTGCATACCACATGGTCATACTATGATTCATGTGAGGTTCATCATGTTTCCACAACTGCTGGAGTGGATGTATTCCTGTTTGCTAAGAAGGAATATCCACTTAGAGCAGTAACTCTTACTACAATGTTGACATCAAGATTGAGAGTTCATGAAGACACTGAAAAGGTTAGAGCTTTGATTCAGAAGATACAAGATCAGTGTTCAAGAGCTATGCAGGCTTTAAGAAGAAAATGAAGTGTTTGGAAGAATTCCCTATATCCTCAATGATGCTAATTAATTGAAGAAACTTATGGATTTATAAAGAAATCATAAGTTTAGGGGAGGATTGTTGGGAATTACGCTAATAGTTACCACGGCTAAGCATGGAGATTACAACTGCTGAAGAATGCGCTAGCAATGGAAACTCATTATCACTGCTAGTACATATTATTACCACTGCTGTTAGGATAATTGTTAGGAAACTTGTATAGATAAATACAGAATAGATTTTGTGTATATCTTATTCTATTAGCATTATACGTATCTTGTAGAAGAGGACTTCTTGTACTATAAAAGGAGGTCCTAGGTTAAGGTTTGAGATACGCTTTTCTTAGAGCTTCAAGGTTGTAACCCTAGTGATACAAAGATCACTCGTGCTATTATTATTAATAATATTGGAGCTAACAGTTTGGTTCATACATTGTTCTCTATTTTTACTTACAAACAAACTTCTAAGTATTGCTAAGTAGATTCCGCATACTTGGTAGTATAACTCAAAGTATCATTCTAACACAAATCAAGGTGTGTTTAGATCCATCATGTGAGGAATGTTTGGTTTTTTAAATAACTCGACTCTTCCATTTTTTATTTATGTTGCTGCGTAAAGGTTTTTGTTTGTTTTTTTATAGTTAGTTATTTGAAAATGTATTATACTTGTCATTTTTTTGTTATTGTATGTAATTTTTCTTTTTTTTTTTTTTACTAAACTTTTAAATTTCGATTATTGCATTTATTTTATGACTATTCAGCCATATAAAATTGTCATTTTACCTTTCAAAATTTGGAAATAGTAAAAGTAAAATGGTCACAAAATACACACAATAATCGAAATTTAAAAGCTCAGTACACACAATAAGGAGAAAAAAAAAGAGTACACAAAATAACAAAAAGTGACAAGTATGATACATTTTCAAGTAATTAACTATTTTTTACAGTCATTAGTGTTGTTAGACAATATAAACCCCGTAGGGTATAATGTTTATTCGTCAGGTATTTATAAAGCAATATACCTGGAAACCCTAATTGACCCAACCTAGAAGTCGAGCTTAGGCCAACTAACTTATGCATCTAATACTCCCCCTCAGTCCGAGTGCGAAAGCTCGGAATGGAGTAGTAAACTAGAAAAGAAAAAGAAAACATTAACATAATAAAAACATGACTTTATTAGACTCGTAACAAAACCGTACCGACGATTGACTTTAGTCGACTGGTGCCAACGGTCGGCTAAATCCACTGGTAACACAACCGTACCAACGGTCGACTTTAGGGACTGGTACCAACGATCAATTTTAGTCGACCGGTAATTAAGCTGTACGAACAATCGACTAACAAATAATCAATAAAACCGGATAAATCAAAATATCCTTAAAATCAAAATTAAAAACGTACTTTATTTTTATTTTATTTTTTTGAACTTAAAAGAATAAGCACCAACCAGTCAATGTACCATGTGATGACATACGGATTACAAAGTTCAATAGATAGATAACCCACAACGATAAACAGTTTCATCTAAAACTAATCAACATTTACTCCTTAAGCAAATGAAGAAATAGTCGTTGATCAACCTTAAATTTACCAATCTTTGCAGGAGCACCCTTCGTTAGTAATTGAAGCCCTCCAAACGATATGTATACAGCCACTTTAACATCACCACTTTGGTTCTTATTGTCAGAGATCTTGTACAATAGTCCAAGAATGATGTTTTTTTTTTTTTTTTTTTTTTTTTTTTTTTTTTTTTTTTGGTGATTAGGGTTTGACGGGGTAGTTTAGTAGAGGCGGCTCAACATAGCCACCTAGGTCTGAGGATCAGACCCGCTCCGATAACATGTTAGACTACATAATTCCTCGTAAGCTATAATGTTTATTCGTCAGCTATTTATAAAGCAATATACCTGGAAACTCTAATTGACCCAACCCACAAGTCGGGCTTGGGCCAACTAACTTATTCATTTAATAAGTGTTTCTTTTCACTTGTTACCTCTTCAAAAATTAGATATAAACTTTCGTTTTTCCTCACTTCTTCAATACAAACCATATCTATTTCTCTTTCATTATTTTCTTTTCAAAAGCGCAAAAATCAAATGGTTTTCTTCCTTGTAGATGAGGACTTTAGATATATCTCTTCTTTCGCAGACATGATTTGCAGATGATGACATAAAACTTCTAAAAAAAACAAACGAAGCCTTAGTTTTCTTTCTTGAAACACTTAGATGATAGTATTCAACACATCCTTAATACTATACGTAATACTTTGATAGTTTCACCCTTTAAATTCTTGTTAAAAATGGAAGAAATGAAAGTATTTTGATATAATAAGCACTTGACAAAATACACTAGAGTGCAATACTATGTCTATCAAGTTCAAGCATTTACTTACAAATACTTATAAAAAGTTGTGCAAAATGATAAACATGAGATGCGCGTAATCAGATACTTGTATATTGAAGATTGCTAGTTTGTTTTTCGATAAGAAAGTAAATAATAAATAAACATTACTCGAATTGTTCAAGCCAGTGAAGTGATCGACATTAGGGATTTGAAATATAGGGTTAACAAATAACGAGTATGAAATGAATAAATAAATATATAAAGAGGTTAGTATTTTATTATGTGTAAGATAGTATTTGTAAGGATTTGGTAGATATATGTCAGAGAGGGTGGTAGGAATAAGTGTCGTGTCGTGTCGTATCGTGTTTGTTTATGTGATTACAAAGTCAATATAGACCTTCCCACATCCGTTTCTACTTGTCCTTTCCTCCTCAGCATTGAAATTTGAGATCGATTTAATCTTTTTTATATAATCCATTTAAACAAACATCTGTCTGTTATAAAATGACTAAATGAGTAACGATGAAAAATCTACGGAGTACTTTTTACATTTAGTTGGTTTACTTGTTTAGTCCTCTAACTTCTTCGGGCTCATTTCTTTATTCATTTTTACGTGAGTAAAACAAATATACATATATATACAAGTTGGTGCATGAAAAGGCAAAACAAGTTGACATTTTGGGTAGCTACCCAAGCGTGAGCTTTGTATGAATCAAGTTCGATTCAGGTTGAATAAAAAGGTTCATAAACAAGACTATACAAGACATAAGAAATCGTTTATGTTTTTCTCCGAGGATTAAAATCTTCTAATGTTTGTGTCTCAACTTACATAATGTTGAGCCGTTCAAAGAAAAAAGTTACATAATGTTGAACCAATAAGATAAAAGTAAATAAAATAATGAGGCCATTGTTAAATAAAATATATGACCTCTCAATTTAATTCATCTCATGATATGCTAACATGAGAGAGTTGAATATTAGAGGATCCTAATCAGTTTCTCCACAGTATAGCTTAATTAAAACCTGTCAAGGTTTTGCTCACTCACCGATAAGGCTGTAATTAAACAAAGTCGGGCACGAGCTTGACAGGGCTTGAGCTCGGCTCGTAAATCACAAGGTAGGCTCGAGCTCGGTTCAAAAGCTCGACGAGCTTTAATCATCCAAGCTTGATCTCAGCTCGAGTAATATTTGAATAAGGCTCGAGCTCGTCTCGAAAAGCTCGAATTTATACATAAATATTGTATTCGATAGACAAACTCATTAAGAAAGTTAAAAAAATAAACAATGAAATCAAGAGTTAGGGGTTGTTTCTTTTGTGGAAAACTAGAAGGGATGTTGAATAGTTTTGCGTCATTTTAAATCTATTTTCAAAATCTTTTGTAGCTTATAAAAACTTTCGATTCGATCTTACGTGAATTCAAGTATCAAAAAATACAAGCAAGACTAATCTAATAACGAAAGTATTGAAATAGAATGAAGAAAAGATAGAGTTGGAAAGATCAAACCACAACACGCGAATTTATAGTGGTTCGGCTACAAGGACACCTTCATTGCCCTACTCCACTCCCCGAGTATCACACTCGAGAGTTTTCTTCACTATGTCAACAAACTCCTTATGGCGGAGAAACCTTACACACCTTGGCTTACACCTATTAACGACACAAAGCTAAATGTCGAGTTCTAATCGTAGCTAGAACCAATCTCACAACTTCTTCAAGACTTCACTCCTTCTTCACACCTTCACAACTTCTTCAAGATAGCTTCACACCTTTTCTTCTTGTCTACTTCACACCTTCTTCTATGTACAACTAAATCACAACAACTACACTACTTTACAACACACCTAGTATCTGCAATCAACAAATTCACACAACACTTTACAAGTATATAGCACTACTATAAGATGAAACTAGCTAATCACAACACTACTATAATTTAATGGATGTAGAGGAGTGTTCTTCTTTTTGCACTTGAGTGGATGAAGCTTTGGATCACTTAGAAACAAATACTTATGAATTATATGATCAAAGGATTTTTGAGATAGAAATGGAGATTAGATCAGAAGGTTTTGAGTGCAAAAAAGTGAGAAAAATATGTAGAATGATCCAGTATTTAAAGGGCCAGAAAACATTGTTCTGAAGCGTGTCGGTCCCCTTAATTATGGGCCGGTCCCTTTAATAATTAAGGGGGCCGCCCCTCCAGAACGTTGGATTTTCTTGTCCATTTGTGGGGAAGGTTTTTCTGGATAAAACTTGCCCTTTTTGTTGGAATTTTGAAATCATATCTTTGTAGTTTAATAAAACAATACCAAAAATGATTTACTAATATATATAAAATGTTAATGTCATTTTATAAAATGTTATGTGTTAAGAAAAGGCTTCATTTGATCATGCAATGTATAAGATGCTAAGTTTATGCATACCTTAAGTGATATTACTTGTAGAAGTAAATATTTGTTACTAAATACTTTTTTACGTCATAATCTTGACTTACATTTTGTGATTATCAAAACATAGAGTTATTGAGAAATATTAATAACGTTTTTAAACATTATTTATATCAACAATTTCCCCCTTTTTGATGATTACAAAACTTAAACTCATTAACTCAAAAATTAGTTTAAACAAGTATTTTAGTGAGTTTATATTTACTTCTCCCCCTTTTTGTAGAATCAAAAAGGTTATGCCGACAAATTTCAACCGTGAAATATTGACGGGATGAAAACTCCCCCTTGATGTGTACTCCCCCTCGTTTGGGGGCACCAAGGAGACGAGCTATGGAATGCTTGCAAGACAAAAATATTAGAAGCACAAGTATATACATGCAAATATATATAAGGTGACAAGAATATAAATAAGCATGATTAAAAGGAAGCATTCATATTAAAGCAAAAGTTGTGTCAAGACACAACAATACAAGTAGCATCAAGAAAGATTACAAATAGGATAGCTACTACATAAACTAACAACTAGAATAATATTCCATCATGCAAAGAGTACATGGGCTTCATAGAGCTTGCAAGCAAAAGGGTGGTAAAGACTTTATTTATTAAGCATATCATATGCTTAATTTGGAGATTATGATGGTGATGGTGGAGAAATGGGTGAGGATTGTGGTGGGGGAATAATGGGTGAGGATGGTGGAGTTGGTGGTGGTGGTGGTGGTGGGTTGGTAAGCAAGTGTTCAATATATGAAAACATATATTGAATTTCATCTCTAAGACCAAAGATTATAGTTCGGTTGTGGATGCAACAAAGGCAAGTATCTCCATGAGCTTCAAGTAAGCTCTAAGGTACGGGATTAGCAAAGATTTGTGGTGTAATTGGTGGAGATGAGACATGAGCATCAAGTGGTGATATTGGTGAGAGTGAGATGGTGAGTTGGGTGGAAAAAGGTTCTTGTGTAGGATGTGGTGATGATGCTTGTGGTGGTGACAAGTGTGAGTTGATGTAGTCATTGATTGATGAAGTTGAAGGTATGGAGGAAGAGGAAGTTCCATGAGTAGAAGGTGTTTTGGATGGTGTAACACCCCCAAAATACCGCAGCGGAAGACTGTGTCACTGGGGTGCTACTTCATAATACAAAGTACAAGTTATAGAAAACGAACTCTAAATGAGACGTTTTGAAAAGTTACCATTCGATTAATGAATTCAAAGTTACAAACATGAGATTTCAAAGTATGATACATAAATGTATACAAAATGTTTTGAATGGTAAATGGTAAAAGCGTAAGTCTTCAGAATATGCAGCTTGACTCTAAGTTCCACGCACTAGCTATCGCCTTACTAACCTGAGATAAACATGCTAAAGTGTCAACACAATGGTTGGTGAGTTCATAGAGTTTGTCTTAAAACAGTTGAAAAGCCTTAAAGAATATTCGCACAGCAAAGGCATCGTGAATCCACTCAGTTGCAAGTCCCGCCATAAGAGACTTGCAACCTGTGTGTTCACAACCCACTGCTAAAGATAGTTTACATAATACACTGGATTATATTCACCCAAGGCCAGGAATATATGGCAATGGTGGGGGCATCTTCCCAAATAGTACTACGACATCCAAGGTCAAGCATAGACACAAGGGTAGGGGAATCTTCCCATGAGTACTACCAATACCTCTCCGACAGAATAGAGTATTATGTATGCACGTAAATACGAATCTTGTATTTAAATTAAGCAAGTATAGTGTAATAAGTATGTATAACGCAATCAAGTATAATGCCAATCAAGTATAACACAATCAAGTATAAATGTTTAAGAGTATTTGTACAAGTAAGCAAGTAGTTGTGCATGTATCCCCCCCAAAGAGTTAAAACAAGTATGAAAAAATAGGGGCTATGACTCACCTTAAGTCTATGTAATGAGAAATGAAAGTGGTAGTCGAATCGCGAAAGTCTCTAAGAGCAGCCTATAATAGAACGTTGCGACTTAGGTTTGGAGTAACGTCTAAGAATACGAAGAATTGCCTATATATGTCTTGCATAATGTTCATGATGTAGTACTTAGTATATAGTGTAAGTCTTTGAATATAAGTGGTCTATGAAACATGTATAGTTTGTATATCTCTTACTACCGTTCGGGCCGACATAATTCAGAAGTCATGGAGTAAACGTTCGAGGAGCCAGGACACTTTAATTCGTAAATCCACAACTCGTCTCGACGGCTTACTTAATGAACTCCATATATATATATATATATATATATATATATATATATATATATATATATATATATATATATATATATATATATATATATATATATAAGCTTTTTGATCTTTAAAAGTTATATGGTCTTTAGCCATGGTTGTGGTCTTGGCTTTAGGTCATTTGACCTCTTGGTCTCATCTAATTATAACCATTATATAGTCACTTGGTACTTAAAACGGGCTGTTAAGAATTTGAAGAAAATTATTACTCAGAAAGGGTTTTCAGGGCTCGAGCTTCTTTGCTCCTGAACGAAAACGTCGTTCCGGACAACTTTCGTGTTTTAACTTTTTGATGAATCGGACCAGAAGGGTGACTTTCAAAATTGGCAGAATGCAAACAGAAAGTTTCTAGGCAGATTTGCCGTTTTGGTTTTGCTAGCTTCAAATGGTCATAACTTTTGACTCGTGTACTCGTTTTAGGTGATTCAAATTGCTATGTTTTCCTTTTTAAGTCCTCTTTAACAGTGAGTAAATGTCAAATATCATAGTTATACTATTTTGGTCGTGGTTCTCCATAAAAATCACTAGTTTGCTTGTTTACTTATCATAAGTTAACATATCTATACCAATACTTGTTTTATCCATTTTTAAACATCATGAACACAATAACAAGAACATATATAGCATGAAAGGAACACAAAGAGCATGAAAATGATAATTAATCAAGGAGTATGTTAGGGTTCTTACAACTTTTGGCCTTAATGAAAAGGGAAACTAGGACAAGAACTAGGAACTAGGACTTTGATTGAATAAGCTTTCCTCCACTTTAGCAACCCTTCTACCCTTATATTCTTGAATGATTTGTGATGAAGGTTTAGGTGACTTGAGTGGATCTAAACTCAAGAGAATCACCAAAGTTTCTAGGGTTTGGAAGAATTTTTGGTGAATCAAAATTAAACTAGGGTTTCTATGTTGTTATAGCTCTTGAATCTTGGATAATACTTTGAAGTAATTTTGCTAGAGTTATGGTGTTGGTGTGGTGTGATGATGAACGAAATAGGAGGGGGAGGGGGGTTTTTATATGGTTTTTGAGGAGGTTACAAAGCATTTAGGATATTTATCTAACCTTGGAGGCCAAGTTCTACACTTGTTAACATCTAATGGCTCTAAGCATGAGATTAAGCCACCTATGGGATGACTCCCCTCCCTATGGCGGTTTGAAAGACTTAGGGAGCAAGTGTTGGTCCTTGGATGATATTATCCTAAGTATGTAGCTAGTTTTGACTCCGTAAATTGCTAACTGTAAGTCGTTAAGTCACGAAACGTAAAACCGGGTATCCTAAAAATATGAAACTTATAAATATGCTAGAACTTATCAATATACTCCATAATAAAATATAAAATGAGTGGTAGGTTCTATCGGGTGCTAAAACCCTGCTAAATACTGGAAACACGGGTCTAAAACGCGTAATTCGCGTAAAACGCTGAACTGAAAAACGTAAAATTCCAAAACTTTTGGAATTGTCCTAAAATGAGAGAAAATCATATTTCTATTGTTTATAATGTTTTATGGACATATCGGGATGCTGGAATGACGTTTAAACCTAAAAGTAAATCTCGGACACGGCTTTGTGATTTTTGCAGAAATGATCCGACGAGCGTCAAACTCTCGGATTATCGTTAAAATAGTTTAACTTACGAGAATATGAAATAAAAATTTCTGAGATGAATAGTGAAAAGTGAATAGTAAAAAGTGAATAGTGAAATTTTCGGGAATAAAAGTTAACCTGAAATTGCGAATTGTTACAGATGGTGCATTAGGTACACTTGAAGATGAACATTTATGGGGTTGTGTTATCTTCATTTGTTAAGTCAATGAAGAATTGTTTTGGAGGGATGATGACAATCTTTTGCTTCTTTGAAACCTTAGAGATGGAGGTGCTAGGTGAAGACATGATGGTTTGGATTCAAAGAGATGATGACTAATGAGATGAATATTGTTAGTTTGGAGGGAATTTATAATATGAAAGTGGTTGATTTAGGTAAATTTTTGAAATGGTTTAATAGGATTCTAAAATCAGTTGTGTCAAAAGAAGAAATGGTAGCTGAAACTAGAGAAAGAGGTCACAAGATGCAAAAGAAAACAGTAAACCCAGTTCCAGATGGCCGGTCCCCTTAATTGTAGGCCGGCCCCCTTAATAATTAAGGGGACCGCCTAGGAAAATTAAGGGGGCCGCCCATCTGGTGTTTTCCCAGACGACCAGAAACCAAAAATTTGCAGAAATGGGTGGTTTTTCAAGTGTGTGTTTCCAGCAAGCTCTATTTGAAGCATATACTCTAGGAATGATGAAATATAAGTATGTATAAACAAATCATGCATGCAAACAAATATATTATAAGCCAAATTTAAAAGAAGCAGAATATTAGCATTAAATAATGATCAAGATCCTAGCATGATAAAAGTTAAAACCTAAGTATCATTCAACAAATAAACATGAAAGAACACAAGTATTTCCGAACAAATCGGAAAAATAACAAACCACACAAATGTCTAATAGAGCAATAATATTATTAAGTAGCAATACATCAACAACTCTACTTCTTCTTCTTGCCCATCATCTTCCTGAACATCTTTCCTACGGACTTGAATCCTCCTCAAATTTCTTCATGCATTTGTTGTTGTTGGTTAATGATGGACGTTTGACAAGTAAAGAGGAGTTCATCGGTACGCTCATGAGGAAAAGGAATTTGATATTCAAAATAGTCAATATCAGGGAGATCATCAACAAAGGTCGTGGGGGATGGATTACTAACACATGAGGTGTCTTCCTCCTCATCATCATCATTGCCTCGATGAGATGCCGAACCACGAGGCATAGAGAACATAGAACCACGAGCTTTTCCTTTATCACTACGAGATCGACGAATCCGGACAAGAGTGAGCTGATTCAAGGTGGGATGAACAAGCACATAGATATCACTCCGAAGATGTGGGTAACGTTCCATGACATGAGGATAAAGTCGTGTAAGGAACATACCGTAAGGAAGGTTGGCATTTGCAGTGTTTTTGGCGGACATGATTCGATGAACAAAGAGATAAGCCAAATTGTGGTTCTCTTCAGCAACTACACAATATAACATGTGGGCGATGATTGCCATGAGATGATCACGGTGACCGCCGGTACCAAACGCATTCTCGCGAATGAGTTCTTCCCAATTTTTCATATCGGGGCTTAGCGCTTTGAGAAGAATTTGATTAGCATGAATATCGACATTCTTCGACTTGATTTTGTGACTAGTCGTACCACGTTCTAGTTCAAGCAGTCGACGAATGTCTTCAGGACTAGGAATCTCAGAATAGTATGGGCCATCCTGAGGACGATTTCTTTCAAGTGATGAAAGATCCCATTCATTTGAGAATACAGCTTGGCCGTTTTATGGGATCCTGAGAATTTGCCCAAACTGAGCAAGAGTAAGAGTGATGAATTGATTTTGGATCATGAAAGAAATAAGGAGATGGCCAAAGGGATCGGTTTGCATCATCACTTGGCTATAGAAGTCAAGGACAAAATGGGGAATGATTGGTTCGTTGATTTGGTAAAGACATTCAAGACGAATATTGGAGAACATTCGTTCGATTTGATCGGATTCATAGAAGGATGGATCGACAATTCTACCTTCGTGAATATTTCTATTTTCAATGGGACGATAGAAATATGCAACTGAAGGAGACATGCCAGGAGTGAAGGAAACATTAGGAATGTATTGTTTGGTTTTAGAAACATCACCAACCGTGGTCTTAGGCATTTTCACCTAAACAATATAGCAACAAAAATAAAATTAATACAAAAATGATTAATACATGTTATATGCGATACATGTGGAACGAACACCTACTTCGACCTAAAAGAAAATAAGCCTAGGAAGTAGTTTCACAATGTTCCTTTATTTTAATTTTTAACTCGCTTTACATTTAAATGTCAAAATATAGTTGTGGAATTAGTTCGATATAATATCAATACTATCCGAACAATATTTCTGACATTATAATTTATTTAGAAATTTGGCTAGATATATATTAGATTATATATCTTGCTATCTCTTACGAGTTTGACTAAAATAAAACTTGTTAAGAAAGTGAAGATGTGAATTTTGGTTTTCAAATTGTCTTTTCTTAGTTAAACCAAACGCTCCCTTAACTATATGAATATCGACTAGAGCATCAATATATATATATATATATATATATATATATATATATATATATATATATATATATATATATATATATATATATATATATATATATATATATATATATATATATATATATATATATATATATCTTGATGATGTTAATGAACTAGTGATGTGTTAATAAGTTTACCAAAACAGTTTCAATGGTTTAAACAGACTTATTTAAGTCTACTTCGTTCATGAACCAAACACCCAAGTTGTTTTCATGAACTTATTGAAATGATTTAAAAAGTATATTTTGATTGTTTAAAACATTAAGTCACTACAATGTAGTAAGTTTTGACTTGTTTTTGAGAATTATATCAACAATGTGATTTTTAGAAAACCAATTTTAGTGAGGGTTTATGGGCGATTAAGGATTTCGATAATATGATGTGTTAAGCTTAGATAGGCTTGCAATTCTATATTCTAATCCTATGGGAAGCATTTGGTTATGCAATTTCTAAACTTAATTTCACTAAAATTTGGATTGAAATAAATTATAATAAAATACCTAACTATTGATTAGACACAGAATTGAATGAAATGAGAGGAAATGTATGTTGAAAAACTTACAAAAGATGCTGTTATATGTTAGGTTAACGTTTTCCCCTTGCGAAACAACCCCAGATTGGTGATTTGGTGAAGGATTTTAGTAGTTTTGGTTCGTTCACAGCAGTGGTGAGGGAGGAAATTATGAACAAATGGAGTTTTTGGGAAAAAATTTAAGATGAAAAACAAGTTTGGAAGTATCAGATGGCCGGCCCCCTTAAACATTAAGGGGGCCGCCCCCGATAACAAGCCGGTCCCCTTAATCTTTAAGGGGGCCGCCCTTTGAATTTTGAATTTTCGCGGTTTTAGTTTCTGGAACAAACATATTTATACGTATATAATTAGATTTATAATATATCAAAAATACATAAGCGTTTATTGGCACGATGATGAAGTACTTAACAATTTTTAATTAACGTTTCGATAATTAAAATGTACCTTTGACAATTTTGGATAGAATGATCAAAGTGTCAAGTTAATGAAGAGTTTGAGATGTGTTCGGGAATATGTGAATATGTGTATAAATATGTATATATAAGTATGGATAGTGTGTAAATGTGAGTGAATGGTGGGTTAATAGGTGGAGTTTGAGAAATGGTGACGAAGATAAAATTTAGTCGGCGAAAGGAGTTTGTTTCATCCATAGTATTCACGTGCGAACGCGTTCTTCCTTTATATTGATCCACTTGACTCACATCCCTTCATCATCATGAGTCTTCTAAAAGTGGATACAAGAGATTTTCGTGTTGAACGTAAAAGATAAAAAGTAACATGAGGGGGAAGGAAAGGGTTCGATAACGAACAATTTCCTGGAGTTCTAGAAAGTCAACTAATGACGTATCTAGGTTATGTGCAAGTATGTATATATATGTATATATGTAATATAATAAGTATAAGAATATATATATATATATATATATATATATATATATATATATATATATATATATATATATATATATATATATATATATATATATATATATATATTGATGACGTATAGTCTATAGTTGGGCCACGAGCCCAAATGATAGACATTACTAAGCCCAAACCCACCACGAGTGGGCTATCATGACAAATGAATTGGGCCATAATACCAATGGCTTGGACTCACGAAGTCCGAAGCCCAACCAAACTACCCGGTCATAGGATAAGGATCTTCTATTTACGGAATAGATATCCTTACCCCGGATAAGCACCACGTGTGCGAAGAGTAAGGAGCAAGAAACCTACAAGGTTTCTGCGTCCATATATATAGAATGATACATTCTCATTAAAGGTACGATTCACACAATCCCTAACTCTTTAACAAAACCCTAAACCAATTACTTACTCTCACGCCGGAGTCTAATCGTGGGAGACAATCCCACGATAAGCCTAATGGTGTTGTTTACTTTCTTAGTGCGCAGGTTTCAAGCATTAAGAAGCGAATTGGTACGAGAGCAAGAGCCCAAACTAGGAACGCCAAACTTTTGTATCAATAAGTGGCTCTATCCGTGGGACCAACACTAAGAACTAAGGAACTAGAATGACGAAGAATAAAAATTCAAGCCAGCGGACTCCGCAGTTGGAAAAAACACGTGACCCCTAGAAGAAGAATCAACAAGATTCGACCCCTAGGCAGGCCTCTGGGACAACCAGCGCGCCTGGTCACCAAGAAACAGGACCAACCCAACCTTTCCCAGCGGTGGAATTGCCTGTTAGGACTACCCACATCACCACTGTAGTCCCAAGCGTTGAAGAACTCCAGCGCACTCTCTTCAATACTCCTCACCAAACGGCACCTACAGTGGACAACACTGTGCCGCCAGGCGCACCTAACAGAGATATGGTGCCCAATACTGAGGCAGATATTATTGCAGCGAATGAGGACGCGCCTGATCTAACGTTGGGTAATTTTGTATCCCAAAATTATAAAACCCTAACTGCACTCATGCAAGAAGAAGCGAGGAGATGGTCGAGTACGAGCCTACAAGCCCGGCTCAACTTTGGTCCTGAACGCGAAGCATCATCACCGCGCCACCCACGAGGAAGACGCGAAAATTACGAAAAACGTAGCACTATCTATGATAGGCTGGGTACGACATCTGACTCACAATATTCAGAGGAATATGAAGACGGCGAGAGGCGCACTAACGTTCATTCCAGACTTGGTAATCGAGGGATACAAGACAGATTAGGACCTCAACGTTCAGCAAGCGAAGGTTCCTCCAGGTCTGGGAGCAAAAGAATTCAGGACAGATTAGGGAGGAGAATATCCCCAAGTGAAAGCCCCTCAAGTTCTTCCTTTGAAGGAAGCCGGCGCAAGCACCGCAAAAGAGACTATTCCTCCTCCAACGACTCCTCGGACAACGAGGATAAGGAAACAGGACATTGGAAGTCAAGAGGAAGACGTCGTGAAGAAGAAGACAAAGACGTGTCCCTTCCATGGCGTCGCCAGAAAGTTGATGCATTTACACGACGCATCAGCGATTATTCTGATCGCAAGAGGAGGCGCATGCCCACTAATGTCAAAACATATGATGGGACAGGTGATCCGGATGACCACCTAAAAATTTTCGAATCAGCTGCTACTATCGAAAATTGGCCACAACCTGTGTGGTGCCATATGTTTAACTCCACATTAGTAGGGAATGCGCGCACGTGGTTTAGCAAGCTCCCACGACGGAGCATCGACGGGTTTGAAGAATTACGGAAAGCATTCCGTTTAAACTTCACCCAAAGAAAGAAGTGCGCTAAAAACCCGGTTGAACTAGCCAGAGTAAAACAGCGCCAAGGGGAATCAACTAGTGCTTATATGGAACGCTTTAAAGATGAGTGCATACATGTCAAAGCATGTCCTGAAATCCTAAAAATTTCAGGGTTCATGAATGGGATTAACAACCCAGAACTCATTCGGAAGCTAAACAACAAGGTTCCCCAAACCTTTGATGAGCTAATGAAGCGCCCAAGATCCTTCATACAAGGAGAAGCAGCCGCTGCGGACAGCAAAAAAGGCTACTCAAATTATAGGTAACAAGAACAGCCTAGGAGACAATCCAATGATCAGAACAGCAACCGCAGCAAGAATTATCGCAGTAGACGAGATAATGACAAGTATACCCCTCTCACAAAAACTCCGAGGGAAATATTTGTTACAGAAGGAGCAAACTTCCCAAAGCCTCCGCCAATGCGTACCGCAGAGGACAAGCGCATAGGGAATGGATACTGCGAATATCATGGCCAAAAAGGCCATACAACTAACGAGTGCGTGCAACTACGACAACTAATTGAAATATTAGTAAGGGAAGACAGAATGGATCACCTTGTACAAAACATTAAAGAAGGGAAGGACAAACAAAAGAATGGGGGCAAAAAAGAACCTTCCAAAGACAAAGCGGACGTCATCTACATGATACAGTCATGGCAACGTAAAACAAAACAAAAAGTCAGTCAAAGGTTCTCTTCAGAAAAGGATATATCCTTCCCCACTTTAGCTGCGGACAACGCAGTAGTGGAGCCACTAACCATTGAGATACATACGGGGGGACACGAGATTCGCCGCATGTATATCGATGGAGGGGCATCCGCAGATATTCTATATGAGCATTGCTTCAAAAGGCTACGACCTGAGATCCAAAGTCAATTGATACCAGCTACAACGTCGCTGACTGGATTCACAGGAGAAAAGATTTGGACTATGGGGCAATTGCGCTTGCTAGTAGTTGTGGGCGATGAACAACACTCAACAGCAACATGGATAAATTTCATGGTAATCAAGTCTCCCTCACCATACAATGGCATCATTGGGAGACCTGGAATATCATCCATGCGCGTTGTACCATCCACAGCACATGGGATGCTCAAATTTCCAGTGGAAGGAGGAGTTGTTACCCTCTACAACACCATGGTACCACCAAAAGAATGCAACGCAGTAACCACTGAGGTGGAGAGTATTCCAGAACAGCTACAAAAAAAATACCAAACTTAAAGGTCGTTATTCACCCCGATTACCCAGATCAACAAATCTCGATTGGAGGATCTTTATCTGACAAAGGTAAAGCAGCTGTGTGCGCACTCTTGCAAAAGAACCTAGATATCTTTGCATGGGAACCAAAGCACATGATTGGAGTGCCACGCTCTATCACGGAGCACAAGCTACAAATCCAACAAGGATATCCCCCAATACGACAGAAGAAGCGCGGCCAGGCCCCAGATCGTGCAAAAGCTATTCAGAAAGAAGTACACAAACTCGTAGACGCATGCATCATGCGCGAAGTATATTATCACGACTGGCTTTCTAATCCAGTGATGGTAAAGAAGAGTGATGGCAGTTGGAGAATGTGTGTAGACTTCACAGACCTTAACAAAGCATGCCCACAGGACTGCTATCCACTGCCAGAGATAGACTGGAAGGTAGAATCCATGTGCGGATATCCTTTTAAGTGCTTCCTAGACGCATAGAAAGGGTACCATCAAATCCAGATGGCAGTCAAGGATGAAGAAAAAACAGATTTCCACACCAGTCAAAGGGTCTATTGCTACACGAAAATGCCTTTTGGCCTAAAAAACGCAGGCGCAACATACCAGCGATTGGTGGACACGGCTTTCGAGAAACAAGTAGGTCAAAACTTGGAGGTTTACGTTGACGACCTTGTCATTAAAAGCCACACAGAGGATGAATTGGTGCGCGACATCGAGGAAACGTTCAAAACATTAGGACAAATAAACATGAAGTTAAATCCCAAGAAGTGCACCTTTGGCGCGACAGAAGGCATGTTCCTCGGATACTTAATAGAACCTGATGGAATCAAGCCTTGCCCGGAAAAAACAAAAGCTGTTATTGATCTCCCCTCGCCGCGCACACTCAAAGAAGTCCAGTCATTAAACGGAAAGCTAGCGGGGCTGAACCATTTCTTATCTAAATCAGCAGACAAATCACTCCCTCTCTTTAAAATACTCACGAAGTGCACTAAAAAGGGAGACTTTCGTTGGACCGAGGAAGCAGAAGAAGCTTTCCAACAGCTAAAACAGCATCTGGCATCACTCCCCAAGCTTGTCGCACCGCGACCAGGGGAAGAGCTAATCATGTACTTATCTGCAACCCATGGAACAGTTAGCGCAGTACTATTGACAGATAGAAACTCCGTCCAGACACCCATATACTTTGTAAGCAAAGCATTGAAAAAGACAGATACTAACTACAGCGCCATGGAAAAGCTGGTCTTAGCTCTAGTATTCACAGCTAAAAGACTGCGCAGATACTTTCAAGCGCGCCCAATAGCTGTAATCACAGACCAGACAATCAAACAAGTTATCTCTAAACCTGACGCATCAGGACGGCTACAAAAGTGGAGTGTGTTGTTAAGCGAGTATAACATCTCATATAGACCGCGCACCGCAATCAAGGGGCAGAAATTAGCTGACTTTATTGTTGAAAAGCCAGATACCGATAGTCCACCTTCAACAAGTAAAACAGACCTACAGGAACCTTGGATTCTATTCACAGATGGATCCTCATGCATGGATGGATCAAGCGCAGGCCTTATCCTTACTAATCCAGAAGGAATGGAGTTCACCTACACGTTGCATTTCGAATTCACAGCCACAAACAATGAGGCGGAATATGAAGCCTTACTCGCTGGACTGCGCATTGCAATTCAAATGGGTGTACGCAACCTGGAGGCAAACGTGGATTCCAGGCTAGTAGCTAACCATGTGCTAGGTGAGTATGAAGCCAAGGATGAACACATGATCCAATACCTGGAAAAGACCAAGTCCTTCATTCAGAACTTTGATAGGTTCACAATCAAACAAGTACCTAGAGGGGACAACAGAAAAGCTTTGCGCACTTGTCAAAACAGGTATTGGTAGAAACTCTTAAAAATAAATCAATTTTGGAGATGGAAGTATCCACAGTGATAGAAGAACAAGATCCCACGTGGATGACACCTATCATTGAATTCATCCGCAAAGGAATCTTACCACAAGATCATAAGGACGCTCGAAGAGTGCGACGCACGGCGCAGCGATTTGAACTACGAGACAACATCCTCTATCGACGTTCTTTTTTGCAACCTTGGCTTCGTTGTGTCGGACCTCTTCAAGCAGACTATGTACTCCGAGAAATCCATGGTGGATCATGTAGCATGCACTCAGGACCACGGTCTGTTGTAGCACGCGCTCTACGGTCGGGGTATTATTGGCCCACTATGCACCGCGACGCGCGGGATATGATAAAAAATGCAGCAATTGCCAAGTACACAGGCCAATTCCGCGCCAACCACAACAAGAGCTAACACCCATTACCTCACCATGGTCATTCTACAAATGGGGCATTGACATTGCAGGCCCTTTTCCAGTCGCAGCAGGAGGGCTAAAATTCCTCATCGTAGCCATAGACTACTTTACGAAGTGGATTGAGGCAAAGGCAGTGGTGAGTATCACGGGCAACCAGGTAAAACGCTTTGTATGGGATAATATTGTATGTCGCTTCGGACTACCCGGAGAGATCATATCAGATAATGAGAAACAGTTCTGCGATAACCCATTCAAAGATTGGTGCGCGCAATTGAACATCACACAACACTTTACTTCAGTAAAACACCCACAAACCAATGGTTTAGTTGAGCGCGTGAACCGCAGTCTAGGTAAAGGAATAAAAGCGCGCATTGACAGACACAAAGGCAAGTGGGTGGAAGAGTTATCACATGTCCTATGGGCGCATCACACCACAATCAAAACCAGTACCGGAGACACACCATTCTCCCTTGTCTACGGAACAGAAGCCGTCATACCAGCTGAGATACGAATGCCAACTATACGAACAGCAGAGGTCAACGTCACAACAAATGACGAGGAGCGGCGCATAGACTTGGACTTACTGGAAGAAAGACGTGAACGCGCAGCTATACGCGAGGCAAAGGCTAAGGCAAAAATGAAGAAGTATTATGATGCAAAAGTCAAACATACTTCCTTCAGGCCAGGAGACTTTGTATACCGCGCCAATGACGCAAGCCACGCAGAAGACACAGGCAAGCTTGGACCCAAATGGGAAGGACCCTATGAGGTCACCGATGCGCTAGGCAATGGTGCATACAGGTTGCGCGATATGGAAGGCCACGACCTAGCGCGCACTTGGAATATCTACAGTCTCAAAAGATGCTATCTCTAGGAAAGGCTACGGCCCACAAACAGACATCTTTGCACTCTAGTATGTGCCCAATAATTGTTTGTTTTTTCTTTTCTTTGTTAGGAATTGTTTTTTACTTTCACAAAAACTTGCAAGTATCAACAAAACGTTGTGGTTTCTAGCTAACTCCACAACACATTTCAACATTATTGCTTACATCATTCATTTATGTTTCAATTCTGTTTATTTATATTATTGCCTACATGGCGTGCATGCACATATTAAGACCACACGAGGGCAGACAAGATGAGTAAACCTATTAACATACTCGTTGAATAAGAGGGTTGCAAACCCATCAACATTGGATCACGTATCCTTGTTAAATTCCTTACTGTCAAGACGTTGGAGTAAGTTCAAAGTACATCCCACGATGGATGCACTTCAACGCACACTGTGCGCATTTAACAAAACATGGATTCAAGACAATTGGCTCCTAAATAGTGGAATTCGCAGTACGCTGCATACCACCACATGGATTCAAAACAATTGACTCCTAAGTTCGTACGCAAACTCACTAACTTCATACACGACTATGACTTTAGTATGCACCCCACGACGAATGCGCAACAACGCACACTGTGCAAGTTTAGACGAACTAAAAAACCAAGACCCTTGGTCCCTCAAAATGATAAATGTAGCACGCTACACACCTACCTGCACGTTTGCTAAGGTTATGGACCACAAACGTTTATTTATTAAGTTATGGACTTAATACATAAGTTATGGACTCAATACAAGATATTATATGCACATCGTAACTCTGGGAAAGTCTTTCACATAATAAAGACAAAAAATCTAAGTACAAAACGATATATGCGTGCAAAAGTTCCATACTTTCATTTAACAAAAACCACGAGTTTTTACAACGCTATAACTACAAGTTATACATACATATCTACAAGCTACGGCAACGTTGAGGGCTGCGTCCTTGGTCAGTAGAACTCCCAGCCTCCTGGAATTTCCTCAACAACAACGCATCTTTAGGAGACACAGTCGGCGCACTGACTGCAACCCCATCTGACCTAGGGATATGTGTAACACCCACACCGCAGAGAGTGGCTTTCCCTTTGATACATTTCTTCTTGGCCGCCCTCTCTGCATGACGCTCCAAGACCTCCTTCAGAGGAACCTCCTTCTCAATAGCGAAGGGGTTAAGAATATCACGCGGCTGCGCAAACACTGGAACATGCAACTGGGACTCGTCAGGCTTCAGGTAAAAATCAGATTGAGCCTCCGCGTTCTCCAATATGTGCCTCCCCAGAGTTAATCCCGCCATTATTACTGTGATGGGACAATCTTGGTCACGCTCCAGCCGCGCAATATGTGGAAGCTCAAAGAGCCTCATCCCCTCCATCGCCTTCACAAGCTCCTCAAAAGCATCAGCATTGTATTCAGGAACCTCAACGAGGGGAACGGTCAGTAGTTGACCCTCAGTAAGCTCTTCCACAGCCTGCGCCTTGCCACGAGCAACGGCGCACTCCACCACCTTACCAAAGGCACCCACGACCTCTGGGGACTCCAACGTACCCATAGCAGCCAGGCGCAAGCCATAGCTGATCAACCACCTGCATAAACAGCAAAGAATGCATTAAAAAAATACAAAAATCAAAGGATAATGTACAACAAGTACCTGCGCTCCGCAATCATGGACATAAGATGAGGATACAGCTCCTCATCATACTCTATGCTCAACCTGCGTAGCTTTTCCTCCTGCACCTCCACAGAACTCTTCACTTTCTTACCAAATTCAGCAAGCTGGCCGCAGAGCTCATTCTTCTTCTCCTCAAGGTACTTTACCCCCCCCCCCCAGGTGAGGTTAGCCCTATACTGCTGCGTCTCCCCATGCTCGCGCTGCAGCTCAGCCATCACAGTCAACTTCTCATCAGTAACCTTCTTTGCGAGCTCGGCGGCAGCCAACGCCTCTGCCCGCGCCCCAGCCAACTACGCCTTGAGCAGGGCAATCTGCTCATCCTTCTGAGCAAGGTTACCTCCCTCCACAACAGCCTGCGCCTTTAGCTGAGTGACCAACTCAGCCTGGCGAGCAGCAACAACAACTAGTTCCTCCACCAACTCATGCGCAGACATCTGCGCCGCTGCCTTCAAAGGCTCCTCCACGCGAGCAGCCTGCGGTGATACTGCACGATCGGCAAACACCGCATCATCATTCGCAGCATGGTCACTACGAAACAAAGAAGGTAAAGTTAGTGTGAGGAAACAGCAAATAAGGAAAACGAAAGATGTAAATACTTACACAAGAGGTGTGGACCTGGACAGATTCTTCTCAGCGATAGAAATGGACATATCATCCGGTGTGGAAGACTCTTCATCAGCAATCAGATGGCGCCTCCTCTTGGAAGTGCCAGCGCCATAACCGCCAGAAGACGCTTCCTTACGCTTCCCTCCCTGAGCCTCCGCAACAGGCTCCAGGATCTCCACGCTGTTGGAAGACTCAACATGCGCCTCCTCCACCACGGGAGATTGCTCCCCAGTAGGAGGAACACTCTGCACTGGTACAACAAGCGTAGCTGCAGGTGGAGAATTTTCACGTGCAACGGGCCCAAACACTGTTAGGTGCCCCACAGTAGCCTCTAAGATGGGCTCCTCACCATCCCTCAGAGGACGCACCCCCACTGTCACGCGCTTGGGCTCCTTCAACTTCACAACATCGAATAGGTCCATCTCTGCGACGGACAAAAACAAATAACAAGAACAACTTAGTTATTCAAGCAAAACAAACAAACACTTACATTATAGAGGCAAAGGCAAGAAAGGATGAGCACCCACCCTGGCTGTTCCTATCAATGAAGGTTGGAACCTCGTCCGCACCATCAAAATAGTTGCGACTCAGTCCCATATGCACCAAAAACTCCTCAGGATAGGAGTTAATGGGAATGCGGTTACTATCAATTGTATCCGCATCCACGACGCTATACGAACCAGGGACAGGACGCTCATCCCTCGGCAACGACCCTTGAGTATAGAACTCAAAGCACGATGGAAACACAACATCATCTACCCAGAAAAAATATTCTCTCCAATGCCTTAAGGAATGTACTTTATCGGTATAGCATTGTAGGCGCCCTGAGCGCTTTGCAAAAGAAACCCACCCGTGCGACCACGTTGTGTGGTAGAAGGCACGGAATAGATCGACAGTCGGGTTGATTGCAAGTAACCGACAGTTTATTTCAAAGTTGGATATCTTCGCTGCACCTATACAGTGCAGCTGTGAGATATGAAGTTGGTAGAAATTGAGCACGTTGCTCAAAAATATGGATATTGGAACGCGATAATTAGCGTAATCAAAAAAGCGTGTATATAAACCTATCTTCGCATCGGGGAAATCGGTGATACATGCGTCAACATCTGGTGCTTTAGGATGGACGTCCAGAGGAATGAAGTAATCAGAAGAAAACTGGCGTACATCATCCTCATCCATCGCAGAGCGAAACTCGTGCAACTGAGCAACCATTTTTCAAGGTATAAACAAGATGTACTAAATTGCGCACGCGCAATTACCTAGTAGAACAGTAGATCGAAGAAAAAGAAGCTTTGAAAGGTTTAAAAATGGAGGAAATATTTTTACTGTGTGTTCCACAGTGAAAAGAGGCGGTGACTTTTATAAGCATCAAAAACCCTAAAAGGGACGCCACGTGGATCCCACTAACAAAACG
>JARVZY010011165.1:0-45000 GCA_030686995.1 Artemisia argyi | reverse complement strand
AGACGGTTTATAAAAAGCTTTTACTTCTTCATTGTTGGCAAGAGGTATTTTTCTTTCATTAATAAGTATGTACTTAGGATTAGATTTTAGAGGTTTTAATTCATTAAGTTCACTTTCAAATTTGACATTTTTAATTTCGCTTGTTAAAGCTTCGGTTGAGTTAAATCCTAAACCGGTTTTATCTCCGGATACTCTTTGAATACTTATTATTTTACTAAGTGAGTGACTACTATTTTCAAATTTATCAAGTTTGCGAATTTCTTCCCTGAGTATTTCGTTTTCACCTTTAAGCTCCTGACATGATTTACATTCCTCAAAAATTTCTTTACCTTTTTCAAGTTGATGTATTTTAATTTTTAGTTCTAGTACTTCATTTTCCAATTGGTTGTTTATGCATTTTAGTGATTTGTTTTTAGCCATTACTTGTTTTCCTAGTTTGCATAATCTATTATATTCACTATCTAAATCTTTTTCATCTAATGATAAATTTTCATCACTAAAGTATTCGGTTTCAGAACGTACCTCACTTGATGTCTTTGCCATGAGACACTTCTCTTCCTTTGTCGTTTCTTTCTCATCTTCATCACTATCACTCCAAGCTCCTCCAACAAACGCTCTTTGATTTTGATCTCTTGTCATCATTGGACATTTTCCAATTAGGTGATTTGGATCATCACACTTGAAACATTTCCTTTCATTCTTGTTATTTTTGTCATCCTTACGCTTTTGAAATGCTTTCCTTTCATCATGTGGTTGTCTTACGAATCTTCCTCGCCTTTTGAAGAATTTCTTGAAATCTCTTACGGCCATGGCATATTCTTCGTCATCACTTTCGGAAGATGAGCTATCTTCGTTATTGGATTTCTTTCTAGCTTTCAAGGCGATTGACTTGCTTTGCTCTCGTTTTCCTTTGACCATTTCGGAGTCCTTCTTTATAATAACTTCGTGGACTTTCAAGTTTTCAATTAATTCATCAAGTTGTAACGTTGATAAATTCTTTGATTCTTCAATAGCCGTCACTTTAGCTCGCCATTTCGGGTGAAGAGCCCTAAGAAACTTCCTAACAAAATTCTTACTAGAAAAATTCTCATCAAGTGCTTTTAAACTTGTGATGATAGTGTTAAATCTAGCAAAAGCATTATCAATTGATTCCTCTTCTGGAATCGTGAATTGCTCATATTGTTGAACAAGTAGATCTATCTTATTATCTTTGACTTGACTATTACCTTGGTGAGTTATTAGTAAAGAGTTCCAAATTTCTTTTGCGGTTTCACACATAAAGATCATTTCGTACTCTTTACGTGGTAGCGCATTATAAATAGCCATTTTTGCTTCATTATTTTTAGCAAATTTTCTTTTTAAATCATCATTTTGTTTTTCAAAAGGTACGATTTCATCTTTCTTTGTTTCGGGGTTATTTTGAATAGGTAAGAAATCACCATTAGTAATAACATGCCAAAGATCTAGATCTTTTGATTTCACATAAGTTTCGAATCAATTTTTCCAATATAAAAATCCATCACTTTCAAATAGTGGTGGTCTTTGCATAGATTGCCCTTCTAAATATTTTTCAGATTCCATAGATCGTTACAAGTTTTAAAATACAATATATTTTAAAGATCTTGCAAGACGTGGCTCCTGATACCAATTGTGAAAAACTAGAAGGGGGGTTGAATAGTTTTACGTCCTTTTAAATCTATTTTTAAAATCTTTTGTAGCTTATAAAAACTTTTGATTCGATCTTACGTGAATTCAAGTATCAACAAATACAAGCAAGACTAATCTAATAATGAAAGTATTGAAATAGAATGAAGAAAAGATAGAGTTGGAAAGATCAAACCACAACACGCGAATTTATAGTGGTTCGGCTACAAGGACACCTTCCTTGCCCTACTCCACTCCCCGGGTACCACACTCGAGAGTTTTCTTCACTATGTCAACAAACTCCTTATGGCGGAGAAACCTTACACACCTTGGCTTACACTTATTAACGACACTAAGCTAAATGCCGAGTTCTAATCGTAGCTAGAACCAATCTCACAACTTCTTCAAGACTTCACTCCTTCTTCACACTTTCACAACTTCTTCAAGATAGCTTCACACCTTTTCTTCTTGTCTACTTCACACCTTCTTCTATGCACAACTAAATCACAACAACTACACTACTTTACAACACACCTAGTATCTACAATCAACAAATTCACACAACACTTTACAAGTATCTAGCACTACTATAAGATGAAACTAGCTAATCATAACACTACTACAATTTAATGGATGTAGAGGAGTGTTCTTCTTTTTGCACTTGAGTGGATGAAGCTTTGGATCACTTAGAAACAAACACTTATGAATTATATGATCAAAGGATTTTTGAGATAGAAATGGACATTAGATCAAAAGGTTTTGAGTGCAAAAAGGTGAGAAAAATATGTAGAAGGATCCAGTATTTAAAGGGCCAGAAAACACTGTTCTGGAGCGTGCCGGTCCCCTTAATAATTAATGGGGCCGCCTTATGAATTAAGGGGGCCGCCCCTCCAGAACGTTGGATTTTCTTGTTCATTTGTGGGGAAGGTTTTTCTGGATAAAACTTGCCCTTTTTTGTTGGAATTTTGAAATCATATCTTTGTAGTTTAATAAAACAATACCAAAAATGATTTACTAATATATATAAAATGTTAATGTCATTTTATAAAATGTTATGTGTTAAGAAAAGGCTTCCTTTGATCATGCAATGCATAAGATGCTAAGTTTATGCATACCTTAAGTGATATTAGTTATAGAAGTAAATATTTATTACTAAATACTTGTTTACGTCATAAGCTTGACTTAATTTAATTTATATTTTGTGATTATGAAAACATAGAGTTGTTGAGAAATGTTAATAACGTTTTTAAACATTATTTATATCAACATCTTTTTTTCTTTTTTCTTTTTATTTTTTTTTATGAATTAAGTGGTTTAAAAAGATGGTGGGACCCATTCTCTTAGAGCGTCTCATCGGAGAGGAGTAACCTTTTTTCTCCCTTTGTGAGACAGACATTGTAAGATAAATTGTATGACCTCAACTAAAACACAACATTAAAATATATAAACGGGCCTACTCACTTTACCAAACAAACTCTCTAAAAGAAAAAGAAACATGCTCTTAATAACTTATACAAAACATTGGAACATTGGGGTTTGAAAAATCCTTGTACGATAAATATTTAACTATTATACCACTATTCACATTTGCATTTAGGTTGTTTACTTGTTTATATAAATATGTATAATAAAAAAATTTATGTATATGGAGGCTTGAAAAGCTAGATACAAGCTCGAGCTATTGAAAGCTCGAGCTTGGCTAGTTATGTGTTTCGAACTAGTTTATTGGGCTTAGGCTCGAACTTAATAAAAGCTCGACTCAATCCATTCAAGCTCAAAATCGAAATCGAGTTCACTACAATAAAATTTTCATTTCTACACGCTTTTTTCGCACTTTATGAACCGTGAACTTTTTTAAGAAGATATCCATACTTTAAAGTGTGAATAATTGTTTCAAAATCCTCACACTTAAAAGTGTGAAAATTGTTTTAGAACCCTCATACTTCAAAGTGTGTATTCATAAAACTTCGCACATAAAAGTGTGAAAATATTTGATATACCCAATTGGTTTATACGCATATTAGTGTGAACTATTTTATTTTTCACACATTAAAGTGTAGCAACATGCGCTAATAAGTACGGGTATATTATTATTTTGTAGCAGTGGTTGCTTGCTAAAAGCTTGGGTTGTTCATAGCCTACTCACCGACATGGAGAAAACCAAAAACTTGGCTTCTATTATAGCTCTTGTTTCAAGTAACTTACTATCTTCCATTCATACAATCATACTTGACTACAATCTACATCTTAGGCACATTTTAGCTTGATGTACAACTCTTTTTAAGAGAACTCAAATCAATATATTTTTTACGCTATATAACACGTACATATAAATAATTGTGTACGTCCAAACTTGTTTAAAAAGTCATTTTCCCACTAACATTCCCGATTATAGAGATATGGCTTGATCGTTCACATTTGGGGTATTAAAACCCATCCATTTGGGATTTCGGAACCTCTACTTTAGTTTCTCAACCTACCATGTTATTTTTCTTCGAACAAAATCTTTCATAACTAAGCTCTAACAAGGAGCTAGAACGAAAACACCAAAATTACAAAAAGTTTAACGCCAACATAGGGCTTTGTCAGAAACCTATTCAATTACAACTCAATTTTTTATTCCTATTAGACATCAAAAAATAAAGCTTGAGAAACGATGAAATCAATGACCAAGGCCTTCTTAGGCTTGTCGACACCAAAAACCGTCTCAACCCTAGGGGCTTACACAACTTAATTGCATTGCTGTTGATTATGAAATGCGTGGCATATAGGATAAAGCCAACAGTATGCAATGAAAGCAACAGTCAAAGCATTACCTAATTTGTTAAATCCAGATATATTCATTGGACTCACAAGAACCAAGATCACATGTATTAGTAGTGTAAGTTACTCGCACATGTTTTCAGTGAAGTAATCACGGCTAGTGGCGAAGGAGCTGAAATTCTTTCAAAATGGTTTGATAACTACTTGTTTACCACTATATACCAGATTCCAAAAGATGCTAAAAAACATATAAACACATCCAAAATACGATATAAAAACAAGAAAATGTAGTCAGATACAATAAATGTGAGTTTGGTGATTATGAATTTCATGGTATGTAGGGATAATGCCGTTTTGAGTACTTCATCGGGTGAAAGGTTGCAGAATATGTTTTGTTGTTACATAAATTTTGATAGTGATATGACTTCATATTTAGGATGGTACAACTATTTGATGTTTTCTTAAAAGTTGTACAAGTACCTGATTGAAGTCTTAATTACAATGGGACACCTGAATATCGCTACATACATAGGTCAAAAATGGTCAGAATCACACACATTTTTGAGCGTGTACTGTTGTATAAACAGTAGACACTTAACAGTCAGACACCCTCCATTTTAAAGATGGTGCTACTAATTAAGTATGTCTAGCTAATTAAGTATGTCAAAATTTGTTATGTTTGTCTAGCTAATTAAGTATGTCAAAATTTGAACTTATGAGAAAATAGTTTGTATGTTTGTCTAGCTAATATACCACTTGTCATGATCAATATAGATTGGTACAACAACCTTTTTTTTTTTTAGAAAGGCTATAGCATATAACTTGATTGAAGTACTAAAGTCAATATCCATGCAAATACCACCTATAACATAACGGTAATTAAGTTCAAGAGAAAATGATACATCGTACTTTAAGGTGAAGCAGAATAACTGAAGAAGCAAAACAATTGGTTTAACGGGCGACTTGGTTGCTTTCTCAATTAGTCCGCAAGAGAGAGAGAGATTGATATCTCAAAACGAGCAGATAGTAAGATTACGAGGAGCACAGATAGTACGAGGAGCAACGCTGCATGGTGTGACCATTTTCACAGATCAATATAAATAGCTATCTAGGAGCCGGACCAGTGGCGGCGATTAACATGTGCAAGTGGTGCAACCGCACCGGGCCTTTCAGAAAATTCTAATGATAGGTGAAAAGTCTACGTTTTATTCTTCTGAAGGTGGGAGAAAAGATAAAACTAAAATAAACCGGATTTTTAATCCAAACTTCAGATTTAAGTTTGAAACTCATTTTATTAACTTCTTTTCATTAACTCTAAAAACGGGATAGATCTACAAGAAATCTTATTCAGTTAGATATGGTAGATTCAAATGGGATACAAAAAGAGTTGACTGCCGAGCCGTATGAGGTAGGAAACTCTCAAGTACGGTTCTAAGGGAAGGAATTAACCCACCTATTCCGACCGGGGAGAACAGGCCATTCGGCTGGGGGATTCTGAAATTGCGGAGGCTTGGTTCGACCAAGCCACTGAATATTGGAAACAGGGTATAGCACTTACTCCTAGTAATTATATTGAAGCTCATAATTGGTTGAAGATCACTAGACGTTTCGAATAAAAAACGATGAGACCTTTTAGTTTTTATTTAGATTAGATTTAGATTGTTTTAGATATATTAGATAGATATATATCTTTTTTTTTTTTTTTTTTTTTATTAATTGTTTGTTGGCCCCATCATCATCAGTCAAATAAAATAGATCATTCCTTTGGGAAGAACCAATCAAAAAATTTCTTTATATCCCTTCTACTATTTCGTATGGTATTTTGTAGGGCTAAATGATACATGGATAGCTTACAAAATCACATGTAACGGACCCCAATTTAGTATACATCTATTAATATTTATAGTTTTATATATACACGTTTTGAATTTTTAGTGTATTTGTTAAATATTATCAAAGTTGAACCGGACCACATACAAAAAATAGAAAACAAACTTTAGGTCACATACAAAAAGAGTAAAAGACTTGAATTATGAGGGCCTTATTTGTGATTTCGCCCCGCCCCCTCCCAAATCAATGGGACGGCCCTGAGCCGGACAATAATATTTTTATCTAATATTACGTATATTTCTACTTAATCATTTTTAAAATGAAACATAAATTAGTTTTTCTCAATTCATAAAGAGTAGTAGTCTTTTTAGCTCAAATAAGTCACGGTATATAACTCAATTTTTCAAATTTTGATAAGAAGCGTGAGAGCTATGTTTAGTTTTTAGACTAGTGGTAATAAGGCCTCGAAGACGCGACGAACGGGGGCGTTTAGATGTGTCAAACCTATTATCCCGACCCCGCGAAGACACGTTGAAGGTGAACAAATGGGATAAGTAGGTTTTAGTTACGACCGAGTTGTGGAAGGTGTGGAATTTGTTTTTGTTGTGTGTGTAATATTTTGGGTTTTTTAGGGTATGTTTTGATAGTGATGTTAATCGTGTTATTACACCATGTTGGCAGTAATATTGACTGAAAAAAAAAAAAAAAAAAAAAAAAAAAAAAAAAAAAAGTTAACGTAACGTTGAGTTGACTGTAAGTCTGTAAGGACGAAGATCGATACCACCGGTCTTAAACCATGTTTGTCAAGTATATTGACTTTCTCTGCGGTGTTGTTCGAATCAATGCCACGGTTTTAAATAAAAACCCACGACATAGAAACAATAAAATAATCTCATTCTTAAGTTAAAAAACAATAATTTGATTTTAGGGACATAAACTTGTCTTTTTACTAGTATTAGGGGTGCTTGGTTCAAACGGAAGAATAAAAAAGATAAAGATAGAAATGATAAAAAATGCAATGAGTAATAAATTATATCACTTTCAATTTGTAGGGTAATACTACGTAATCCATTACCTTATTTTGAGTAATAGTCCATTGAATAATAGTAAACCAAGCATAAGTAATAATTACCTTTCTCATTCCTCACCCTCTAATACATCCAACCAAGTATGCCCTAATAAGGTCAATAGACATAGAAATCACTATACTTTCTGTATTAGTTCACTCATATAATTGTATTATTTTTAACAAACTGGGCTAGCTCAGTTGGTTACCAAAGTTAACATTAAGGAGGTTGTTATCACATGCAAGAGGTCTCGGGTTCGAGTCTTTTCATGAGAATTTCCATCAAGGTGGAATCTGTGGGGTTCTGCCCCATAGATGCGTCGATTCGAGGCTTGCAGGGACTACCTTTTGGGTATCTACTATGAATTGAATCACTAATTATTATTCGAGGTTAGCAATGACTACCTTCTGGTAAGTACTGTAGAATTGAATAACTAACTTAGTATTGTACTAACTTACTGTTCAAAAAAAATATTGTATTATTTTCATGGATTTTCATCTCATTATACTATGAAAAATGTTCATTATCCTAATTATACTATAAAAGTTGACAAATGCTCTTATTTATAGTTTAAAGTTGGAAGACTTAGGGTGCGTTTGGTATTCTTTATGCGAATAAGGAATCATAGTGGTAATGATTATAAGTGTTTGGTTAAGATGAGGGCTCACATTATAGTGGTATGCTGTCATGAATCACAATCGATATCAGTATCGGTTTTAATATAAAATGGGTCCCTATGGAGTATGAAGTATGGACAATATCTATTTAAAAGGCTATAAGATAAATTATAAGAAAAACCTTATATTCTACTTTGAAAATGAGGAGATATAATAAAGATTTTTAAAAAATTATAATAAAAATGAAGATTTATCAAAATCTAACTTATAAAAGTGAGTTACAAGTAACATGTTGGATAATACGACACGTGATTTTTACATTTTAAAAAAGTAACCAATTGATGTTAGGTACCCGGTTACCAAGATGAAGTAAAATTTTCTTTTATAAAACTACAAAAATAGTTGAATGGCTCAAAACAAAAATGAAAAGTGCAGTGATTTAGTTAGCAAAATTTGATAGTACAATTACTTGATTTTATGAGCAAGTTTTGATAGTACATTGACTCCAAAAATTATAAAAATAATAGAGTGATTTCATTGAAAAAAAAATTACAATTAATTTTATGTGTATTAACCCTATTAATAATAGGAAGAGTTTTTATAATACGTGCCTTTAGTCACATTTTTTGAAGCACAAATATACAATGAATATTTCACTTGAAAAGTTAAATATACATTTAGCGTGTGTTTGGTATTGGTATATTTGAATGGAGTTATGAGTTTTATAGTGATTAAAAGTATTTGTTTAGTGGGTCTGTAAATGAAATGAGTATATCATAGCTATAGATTCATTACTCGCCAATTCGGTATCTAAGAAATCCATTCCGCAGGCCAATCTTTTTTCCATCACAAAATTCAAATATCTATACACTTTCATACTATATTTTGTCGTCCAAAAACAAACATCGTAATAATACACATTGTGATTCCTAAAAACCAAACAGCCCGTTATTTAACTTTGTACATTATTTTCTTCCAAAGAAACCTTCTCAATTTTCACATTATTATTTGTTTTAGCAAAACATACTTCAAAGATATAGATCATGCATACTTTTTCTATTCCAATTTATTAGTTCATTATCAGATTGCAAGTAATTTAAGAAATTCCCACTAATTACTTTTTTTACTCAATAAGTATCATCTATATCACTAACTGTTACTCGACTAGTATTTAGGGTGCGTTTAGCATAATCACAGATTTAGAATAGAATTTGAATTTAGTATAGAATGAAAGAAAATAGGGAGAAAAAAAATTGTAAAGACAAAAAACTATATTAATCATATATATTTGTTTTCTTGTTTAGAATTAATATTTATAATATAAAAGCAGATCAAATAATAAAAAGAAGGTCCAAATTTATGGTGAAAATTTTTGCCGAGACATGGCCTACAAAGATTCAACCAAAAACCACTAAACCATAATGGCATGAGTTTATGGGTTATCTATCATTTTATTTTTTTACTTTCTATAAACCAAACAACAACAATGATTTCAATAATCATTCATTCCTTCCAAATATACAAAACAAACAGCCCTCTAGTGTTAGCATGGTACGGAATGTGGCTCTACGGTTCCTCGCGACACCGTAGAGCCACATTCCGTACACCAGCGTGGACCCGGTTAAGACAACATAGTCTGGTCAGAGTGGTGGTTAGGGCCCTGGTCTTCGGGGTGGTAAAACCTAAGTTGGAAATTTACCTGTCAAAAAAAAAAAACAAAATTTAAAAGTGCAATGATTTAGTTAGCAAAATTTGATAGTACAATGAGTTGACTTTATGAGTAAGGTTTGATAGTGCATTGATTAAAAATATCATAAAAATAATAACACAAATTACAATTAATTTTGTGTGTATTAAGTATTAACCCTATTAATAACAAGAAGAGTTTTTATAATATGTGCCTTTTGTCTCATTTTTGAAGCATTAAATATACAATGAATATTTCATTTGAAAAGCTAAATATACATTTATTGACTTTGTACATTATTTTCTTTCAAATAAACCTTCTCAATTTTGACATTACCATTTGTTTTTAGCAAAAAATACTTCAAAGATTTATGATTATGCATAATTCTTTCGTTCCAATGTACTCTCTTCGTTCCATATTAAATGTCATGTTAGACATTTAAAGTATTTCTTTTGTCTTGTTAGACTTTTAAAGTATTTTCTTTTCAGCTTTAAACTTAACAAATATTTTGTGTGTTATATAATACTTGATGCAAAATATATAAATAGACTGTGTTTTAAATGTATTTTCATTTGTATAATTTTTATCAAGTATTAACACAAAAGAAAATATTTAAAGTTAAAGTTTAAAAATAGATATTTAAAAAAGTCAAAATTAGACATTTAATGTGAGATGGAGATAGTATTAATTCATTTTCAGATTGCACGTAATTTAAAAAATTCCCACTAACTATATTTTTACCAATTAAATATCATCTATATCACTAAGTGGTTGTCTCTTTTTTTCTTTTAATGGAAGGATTGTACCACTAACAATTTAATATTATTACTTTTGTTGATGGGGCCCATAAAAAACCCTTGTTGGGTCTATATCCACAAGGGATAAAAATTCACATCCTCCCCAATAAGAGGCTTAGAGAGATGTGAGACCCACATCACCCTTAGCTAAGAAAAAAAATAAACACCCCCTAAATGTGAGTGGACTAGTATTTAGGGTGCGTTTGGTATAATCACAAGTTTAGAATGTAATTTGAATTTGGTATAAAATGAAAGAAAATAAAGGGAGAGAAAGATGGTGGAGACAAAAAAATATTATATATATATATATATATATATATATATATATATATATATATATATATATATATATATATATATATATATATATTGAATTAATATTATAATATAAAGGATGTTAAATAATAAAAAGAATGTCCAAATTTGTTGTGAAATTTTTAGAGAGACATGGCTCACAAGGATTCAACCAAAACTCATCAAACCATAATTAAATGAGTCTATGGGTTATCTATCATTTTATTTTTAATTTCCATAAACCAAACAACAAAAATGATTTCAATAATCATTCCATTCCTTCAAAATATACAAAACAAACAGCCCCTTAATGTTAGCATAGTTATGCTAACACTAAATAATAGTCCACTAACACTGTGTTATCAAGTTGAGTAATAAAAAGAGAGAAAAGTAAAATAAAGAAAGTAGAAGAAAAATGTGTGTCATGAATTTTGTAAATATCAAAGTTGACATATATTTTAAGACAAGATATCATATAATAAATTGAAGTAGAAAGAGTATGAATGTCAATGCACGTCTCTTTTGTAAATAAAAACAATCAAATACAAAACACTTGTCATGATCAAGATGTTAAATTGGCCAACAATCATTTGATTTCGTGGATATATAAAAAAATTGAACTTAATGTTTATTAACGTTTATTTGCCTAGTTATACTCTTCTTTCATCTTTCATGTATGAGTTTTTGAAAATACAAAACATAATCGGTGATTGAAACCGACAAAACTAAAGACACAAGGTGCGGTGCCATAAGGTTAACTCATAACACTACGCTACGTCAGCGTTAAATTAGCTTAACCATTTCAACATTAACACCAAAAAAACACTCCATACTATAACGCCACTATAACACCACATTTTGAGTCTCACTTAAAAAAAAAATGCAAATTTAACCTCTAAACTAATACTTTATTTAATAAACAACCTATCACTTTATTAATAACCATAAACATAATACATAAAAACTAAATAAACATTTCATAAAATACATTTCAAAATACGATATGATACGATAAGATGCAATACGAAATATGATACGAAAAAAACATGTGAACTAAAATACACTACGATAGGAAATACATAAACACATCTTAATCCGAATGCTCCCACCATGCGAAATTATACTCAGGAGACTCCACATACCCAAATTTTAATCTGTGCGCTGCCGTTTCTGCTTCTTCTTTTTTGAGTTTCTCCTCCCACTCTTGTTGAATCCTTGCTTGTTCTACTTTAACTTCTCTTAAAGCCTGTTCGCCACACATAATTTCATAATGTTGTCTCGCAGTTAAGCCATGCTCATCAACTACCTCGTCTTCATAACCCATAAATTGATAATGTTGTTTCTCAATAAATCGATGTGCATCAGCTGAAGTTGATGTATCTAGCCCAAGCTGATTCAGGTGTTGTGATACCGATCCAACAATCTTGTTTTCTTCATAACTCCAACGAATTTTGTTGCTGATGTTGTCTTGTATCTGTGAAAACACGTCCACAACGTTTTACTAATGGCGACATCGCTCAAAAATTTGTCAATCACAGCTTGTCTTTCTGGTGAAATATCTTTGCATTTCGCGTATTGTTGTCTCAAACGTTCTTTCTTAGCCTTTGCGACCTCAAACAGCTTGATAACTTCGACAATAGCCTTTTGTCGAGCCGCATCGTCTTTATTGTATTGTTTTTTTTTAATATAAGCTTGCATTTCTTCGATGGAATGTGGGTGACAACAAGCCATAAGGGGCGCTTGGTAGAGAGTTTTTTTATTATTATTAATAGTGCTTGGATTAAATGTATGAAAAGTTTGTAAAACTAATATGTAAACGTTGGTATCTATAGAAGCTTTTGAATTCAAATTTAAACTGGTCATTAAGGGGCATTTTTGTAAAAAAAAATTATTGTTATTTTTTTAAACCTAACAAGGTTTTTTTTTTTTTTTTTTTTTTTTTTTTTTTTTTTTTTTAAAGACAAACCTCGACGTTGTGTTACCACGGCAACGTCCCCACTAACGCAGCCCCTTAACGCCCATCGACGGTGTGGCAACACCACAATAACGTTGTGACACGTGTGCATAATGCCCCATGAAACGTTACCACACCGTGTGATCTAATAAAGTTAATTTTGTTTTATAGTAATATAAGTAGAAATTTAATATCCGTGTCATGCTTATTAATATCAAGTTTTTGTAATATAACTTAAGCAAATAAGTATTACGAGTAGCAATGTAATAACGGCAAGAAGGAATGATGCATCATGTCGAGGTGAACAATCTGAGTATAATATATACATTAATTGTGGACATAAGTTTAAAAATAATTTTTATTTACCTTTTCAATATATTTTACAAGTTTTTTATTTCACACATTTTAACTATTAATCCTCTTACACACAACAATATTATACTATATTTTTTCTCCACTCATTTTCTTTCTGCATCAAAACCGTCGGTTCTGACACTTGTCAAGATCTTGTGAGTAGAATGATTTGTAGAAACATGAAGTAGAAGGGTTTATCATTTTCCAACTATTAAACTTTTAATGCAATTTATATTTAAAATATAATAACAATCGACATAAACATGTAAAACACACATATTAATTCATATTGTTAATAAGCAAAATTATATTCATTATGTTCATATTTTCGTCACGATTTACATTTCTATCCTGAACAAATTTATCTACGGACGACTTACAAGTTATGACTATCTTACATTACTATAAAGCATTTGAAACCTACACTTATAGTAGTGTTTAAAAATTAAGTTATAGACTTACTATTTACATTATGATCTTTAAATTGTTGAAAATATATCTAACTTGTAACATCTATCTTAATATCAACGAGTCGGGCACGGGTCCACCGCGTTGCGGCGGGGCATCGTAGTTGGCTGTTATCTTTTTAAAATGCTATTCATAAGTGTTGGTTTGGCGAATAGACACGAATGCATATTTATGAACAGGAATACGTGTGATGTTTAAAAAGATGATGGGTATCAAATCATTACTACGTGGGTATCCAACTATCTGTGAATATGTAAGTTAACATTCCTCCGCTCATCATTTGAAAGCAAATTATGATGCCCATATGTTACCATTTTTAAGTTTACTCCTAATGATTGCATCGAGCCTTTGAGAATCATGCTTCTTCCCGTACTTTGCCATTTGTGCATTCCATCTTTCAAGAACGGTATCCTGAGGAGTGTGGCAGCTTTAGTGTCTGCACAAAGGAAAGAAGAAAATGAAAATCAAGGTACGCCAATTCAGAATTATATTAGTTCCAAAAAGTAATTAGCAATTTTAGTGTCAGATGTGGCTATTTTAGCCGGGTAGATTTAGGTTGCTATGCCATGCCAAATGTGTATTGGCCACATGAACAATTATTCATTTTTTGTATCATAATAGAAATAATAAACTTATAACATTTACGGTGGTCATGTGATTATTGAAGTTTAACAGAAGTAAATTTTGAGGGAAAAGAGCATATCAAGAATAACCGGAGCCGAAGAGAGCCACAAAGTACCTGGTATCGACTGTCCAAGAATGAAGCGAGAGCGAGAAGCAACAACATTGAGGAACAGCGGAAGGGCTTTTCATCAGAAACCAAAAAAATTACTGACATTTAGTTTTCTCTTGTTTTCATTCAACAATCATTTACATGTCTATTAGGCGTGTGTCGCACCTTTGCTCGTGTTGCTTTTCATTCAAGAACTGGTTGCATAAAATGCATGTTTCAACCCGTTTTTAACTGTAATCTATTACAAACCTGTTAAAAATTTATCCTATCCTTTCAATATTATTTAGAAAAAATTGAGGATAAATAAATCAACATCGTTGGTAAAAAAAACATACTTGTTGTTTCTTATTGTCGAACGCCCAACATATTCTGTAACTGAAACCATCCTGAAACATAGGCAACCATATAAGTAGTAGAGGTGACAAACATTTCTTTCATAACATCATCAAACAAAAAAGATTGCCTCCTAATCTTTTTATTATACATCTGGTCGTCATCGTTGTGAGTAGTTTTGTTTAAGATTGTATCGAGGCTTATGAACTAATTTTACAAACAAACCTGCAAAATCTATTACCAATAGTTTCCTCCTCATCTTTTGTTTGTTGAATCGTTGAATTGCTTTCGGTGGCTGTATCAGGGTCCAACTCTTAATCCTTAGGTATATCCTACAAAATGAAAAGTAAGTTACTGAAAACATAATTCATTTACCCAAAAGGCTTAATACATACCCACTTGCTGGTGAATGACTTACATAATTTAGACATCCCATTATCACATATGGCGCCATGATGGATGCGTTTTTCATCACCAAACGCTGCAAAACCATTGAATATATAATCTCTTAGTGTTTTGTCAATTGTTTCTCATGCGTCAGCATGATATAAAGATATTAGTGTAGTAATCATCAGTGATATAAATCCATAGAAAGGTGAGCAAACAAATTATAATAGCAGTTTTACCTCTAAATGTGCTCTTTTGTAGTGAATTCTCTGTGAAGGTTTCCAAGAAGAAGTTATCAATTGGAGGTATTTAACAATAAGATATCCTGAAGCAACCTGAAAATCAAATCACCCTCCTGAAATAAACGTGATCTTTAGTATCGGCACGTGAAATTGGAATGAATTTTGATGTTTTAAATACATACCATAAGGTGATTACCAATGATTGCAAGTGAAATGAGGTTGAGATTGGGTGCATCCAATACCAAAATAGCAGGAACCCCGGTCGAAACTACACGTGCCATAGAAAAATGCAATAAACAAATTAATGTTTAACACATTTGGTGTTGGATGATAGATCAATGTAATTATCCTTACCTCCATTGCAGTAATTCAGGCCAGCCTTTTCATTGCACCCACATTCGATAAAGAAGCAAACACGAAAACTGAACACAACAAATCAGTCCCGGATTCACAACACCGAAAAAATCCAAAACTCAAAAACAAAAAAGAAAATGACAGAAAAAGGATACTTTTCCACTGGAAATAATACACATGTGCCCAACTCCCATTATCATGATACTCAATAATAAGCCGAAGGAAAATATTTGACTCACGCTAGACTTAGTTGATCCTTTGTAGTGTATGTCAACAAATTTAACTGTTAATTTGAACTTTACTTACATTGAGGAAGTTACGACTGAGAAAAGCTCCATCCTACCCACATCTCCAATCACTGCTGCTGCAAGGAATAGAGGAACAATGATATGACCTTCTTCCACCTTTGTGTCCCAAATTAGTCTTTCCTGTAGTACCAAAAAAACAACAATTCCTAAACCTAAAAAAAAGGAAATTAAACAAAACACATGAAAATCGAAAATAAAATCACAAAAATCATAACCTTTAACAAATGTCATTACCAATTATACCCCGTAAAATTATGCACCCTATCAATGGCAGAATACAAAGCTGCAAGCGCCACTTCACTAACAACCGCCGGCAAATCATAACCAAATATTCCTTTAATGAAAGTAAAACATTTTCACACCTGTTTTAGGTGTATCAATAAAAACCCCAAAAAGCCTCAACCAAACAGTATTGTGTGTGTGTGCATTTGATGATAACTAAGAAAGCAATACACAGTAAACAAAGAAGCTATCATCATCAAGTAAGAGCATAAAAGGCATTTACCTTCAAAAAAGCAAACAAATCTGGCCAACACCCAAAACCGATGATGATCTTTTGGTTTTAGTACCGATAAACACAAACCCAGATAAGCATAACGGAATCCATGGGTAGATGTTTTTTTCACTATGTATTTTTAATTGGGTTTTTAGAATAGGTCTGTGTAAAGGGAGATGTCTAGAAGCGGGTGGAAGATCATATATCCCACACAAAAAAGGCGGATTGGGCTGGAAAACCGGGCCAAAAAAAAACGCGTGGAAACTCCATACATGACACGACGTCGTATCAAACGACATTTAATATATATATATATTAATGTAGTAGTATTTAATTTTATAACCATCAAATTAATTATGAGTCAATTAATCATGATCTCGTTCAAAAAAAAAATTAATCATGATCATTGAATTACTCAAAAGTTCACTATCTTATACTCCTATTAATAGGATTGTTCAAATTTATAAATTTGGACTCCTACGTTAACTTAATTATGACATCACATACTCTCTCTGTCTCATATTAAATATCATGTTTGCTTTTTTAAAGTTTTTCTTTTTTAACTTCAACCTTTAACTAATTACAGAGTATTATTTGTGTTATATATTATTTAATACAAAATATATGAATGAATTGGTTTTAAATGTATTTTTGGCATAATTCATCAAGTATTATATAACACAAACACAAATATTTAAGGTCGAACTTTGAAAAAAAAAAAGAAAAAGACTGCAATAGTCAAACGATTACATTTAATATGAGACGGATAGAGTAGTACTTTAGAAAATACTAATTTCAAAAGTAATAATATTTATTGGTTATTAACTCTTATGTTGCATACACATTTTTAAATAAAAACACATAACCTACCAACTTTCTCTCAAAATATGCAAAAGGAACAATTTTCACTCCAATTCTCCTAATCTCTTATGTCACCACCGAAAATAGTTAACAATCAATGAAAGCCGCCATCAATCAATACCAAATCCCAAAAACAAAGGCACTTTGCGTGGATACTATGTTATTTGATTAAACGAGACATGCTAAACCCGTGCTACGCACGGGATAAGAATCTAATTGTTAATCGTGTATTCTTTCTTTATATTAGCGAGTGTATACTTAATTATTGTTAGTATGTTGTATGAAATGTTTTAACTTTCTTGTATAAAAATTTAAAAGTGTTTGATGTTGTTTTGGTTTTGTGGTGTTGTATTTTATATATGGGTTTTTGGTTATTAAGTTGTGATGACTTTGTTTCTTTTAGCCTATTACTTATTTGCATGATAAAAAAAAATGGCTTTATTTCTTTTGGTCTATTACTTAGCCCTACAATACTTGTCATTAGATAGTTTTTGCATGGTAGTATGAAGCACATAGGGTCTATCTAATGGGTCATAGTTTAATGTGCGTTAAATATTTTATTTATTAAGTTTGTGAAATAATGTATATATAATAATGCCACATAAACTGTATAAAGATTATTACAAACCTTTTTAGCTTCATCTCATTTTATTGTACAACTAATTTCATTGAAAATTAACATTAAAGTCTAGCTAATATTAATAAATTTTATCAATAAACTGTATAAAGATTATTACAAACCTTTTTAACTTCATCTCATTTTATTGTACAACTAATTTTATTGAAAATTAACATTGAAGTCTAGCTAATATTAATAAATTTTATCAATAAACTCAATTCTAAACAGCTAACTAAATGAATATTAATTAACACACAATTAATAACTCCTAAAACCTTTGTACTCCACTATTATGTCTTAAACTTAATTTTTTTAATTTAATAATGGGTTTAAGCAAAAATTTTGTACTTTTTCTTTTATATTCATTATTCAAGTTGCATGCTTACATAAACTAATCATGCTAAAAAGTATCATTTATCCGTTTAAATGTTACTTTACATACTCGTGCACATTTTTTTAAATCAATTTGCACATGTGAGCTACATCAATAGAACACACACATAAATTACTTGTATATGAAAATGCATTAACATAATACATATATCTACATATATTTCATTAGGTTAAATAATCAATTATTCTTGCAACATTTTCAACTTCATCTCAATCAATAACCGACTTTTAATTCTATACTAATTACTAAATATCATGTGATAAATTCCGGCAAACCTTGCACTTCCATCTCGATGTTGCATGTACCTCACATTAAATGCATTGGTTTTATTTTTTAATAAAAGTTTGAACTTTTGCTTATGTTTAAAACTAAACTTTTTTATTTGATATTATAATTTACAAACGGATTTAAGTCAAAATTATGTATTTTTTTTCCTTTCTATTCATTACTCAATGTGATATTTTTAATATGTTGTATTTTGCTATTATGTCAAACTCATTTAATGGGCGTAAATATTGGTTTCTCAATAATGATTATACATATAGAAAAAGAAAACACTTTGCGATACGCGGTTTCTCACTAATGGTTTCTCACTAATGATTCAATTGCACACGATAAATTCATTCTAATACTTCTCAAAGAGCTTTCGAAAGCAACGACTTACATAAACTAATCACGCTAAAAAGTATCATTTAACCCTTTAAATGTTGCTTTACATACATGCTCGTGCACATTTTCTTGAATCAATTCGCACATTTGAGCTAATCAATAGAAAACGCACATAAATTACTTGTATGATTTTCCGTGTGATTATATTTTCCGGCAAAAATTATTTTGAAGTACTTAGTATTTGATGGCACGGTTTTCGGTTACATAATCTGTTAAGATTGAATTAACGATAGGATGTGTTTTTATATGGAACTTTAGGTTCGAAATTAATATCGGAGTTAAGAATAGGATATTCAAACAACGATGAATCCAACTTTGAATCATTCTTACAACTATCCATGTATACTAACTAATACATCCTAAACGAACCAATAACCAATCGTTACAGATAACTGACTACCCAAGCAAGATCAAATCAAGTAGGCAACCAAAAGTCATGTTGTCTCTCTAGACAAATTTGATAAAAGTTCCATGTCTGATAAAGAATTCTCATGCAAAATAAATTATTCAGTGCATTAACTTATTCATAAAATGCAATTAATTCTATTAACCAAGCTGATGCAATTAATTTCATTTGGTTACTTACTTTTTTGGTTGGGATTTAGGGTCGGATATAAGGCGTGTTTTTATTTTGGTTGGGATTTAAGGTCGGATATAAAGTGTGTTTTTATATGGTACAAGTTGTATGTGTAATGCTTAATTTTAGGTTCGGAATTAAGATCGGAGTTATGAATAGGATATTCATCCGTTATATATGATAGTCGAGTATCCGTGCCTAACGTCAACGGTGTTTAGTTTTAACAAAATTTTGATGGCAAATCTTTCTTGTTATGACAAACAGTATTTGCAGAGTTAAGGAATCCTTTTCAAATAGTTGCATTGTCTTTCCGATAACACCGATATATGTTAGAGATTGCTTTTCTAAGATTACATTGTTTTAAGTAGTACTAATCAATTAAGATTATAATAATAATGACACAAATTGAAAATATAACTTACGGGGTCAAGCATTTTTTGCGATTGCTCATCATTAGTTACGTCAAGTAATTTTTGCTACTCTTTCAAATATTTGTTATTCAATATTTGAAATAGTTTTTCACACCAAATAAAAGATAAACACTAAATTGAAATGGTTAATTGGCATGTGAAAAGCGTAGCACAACTTCTTGAATAATGATCAACAACCGATTGAGAAGTCGCAGCCATACACATCGATCATTCTACACCAAAAATATTATTGACAATATTTTACTAAAATACAATAAAAATTCAAAAGAAACCATATAGATGAACAATTTTTTTTTTAACTTTCATACAGATCTAACCTCATGGCTTTAGTTGCAATATAACAGCAAAAAATTAAAAATCAAATATCCGGTAGTAGCAACACAACACAAACCACTGACACATTACCGAAACCACCAAAACTAAACTAAAAATACCAAACCACAGTCTACATATTCAATATGTAGTTGTGGTTTTTTTGGGAACGAAAAAAACAAACTTAATCGAAACCACACCATCTAAAACCACCAAAACCACTGAACCTATAACCAAAAGTCCAAAACAACCAAATCTGTCACCAAGTCCACCAGATCTACCACCAACACACAACAATTTGTGTGATTGTTGAAGCTGATGGTGGCAACGAAAGTTGTGGCGGCAACAGAGGTGGCGAATGTGGTAGCGTAGGCGGTTGTGACATATGAGGTGAAGGTGTTTGTTTTTGACATTATGAGAGAATGAAGAAAGAGTGTTGTAATATGTCATTTTATAGTGAGAAAGTACATTATGTACTGTTACTGTAATCATTTAATGGGCTGTTACAAAAAAAATTTAAATGGGGTGTAATGTTGTATCAATATAGGTTGCTAATGTTGGCTGTTATGGACGTTTTTAATGAAAGTTACATGTTACAAATATTTTGGCTGTTACAAGATGTTGAACAATATTGACTAACGCGTATTGACCGTTATTTATTAGTCATAATGTTAATCATAAAGTCTATTAACATCTATGTAATGACTAATATCATTGTGAACAACATTTATTAAATAGCTTATTATTTCGTATTTGAGAAATGTTTTTGGTCTTAAATTTTAAGACTTCCTCATTTAGAAGTCCAAAATACATTAGTATGTAGTATATATATATATATATATATATATATATATATATATATATATATATATATATATAACAATCACCTAAATATATAATAAACAAAGAAAATAGTTGGTATCCCAATCTTTGGTTCCATTTATCTGAGCATGCATGATCTTGTGTGATTTTCATGGTACCTGCGTATGATAACTAAATTAAAAAGAAATAATAATAAAAAAAAAGACCTAGTTAATTACAAAAATCTAAAAGATGTGAATCATCTCTAAAATATTGCAAAAGAGAATTTACATACCGCTACCAACAATCAAAGTTCTAAAAGATGTGTGAATCATCTTCAAATGTACATACTAAATGTGATTTTGGTCGGTTTATATAGGCATGAATTAGGTTAAATCATTAATTATTCTTATAACCTTTCGCAACCCTTGCACTTCATCTAACCGACTTTTAATTCTATACTAAATGTCATGTGATAAATTCGGGCAATCCTTCATCTCTTTTCATGACTGTATAGTTACTAGCCGGGTACCCGCGCGTTGCAGCGGCAGGTACCTGTGTGATTATATTTTCCGAAAAAAATTATTTTGAAGTACTTAATATTTGATGGCACGGTTTTCGGTTACATAATCGGTTAAGATTGAATTAACGATAGGATGTGTTTTTATATGGAACTTTAGGTTCAAAATTAATATCGGAGTTAAGAATAGGATATTCAAACAACGATGAATCCAACTTTGAATCATTCTTACAACTATCCATGTATACTAACTAATACATCCTAAACGAACCAATAACCAATCATTACAGATAACCGACTAACCAAGCAAGATCAAATCAAGTAGTCAACCAAAAGTCATGTTGTCTCTCTAGACAAATTTGATAAAAGTTCCATGTCTGATAAAGAATTCTCATGCAAAATAAATTATTCAGTGCATTAACTTATTCATAAAATGCAATTAATTCTATTAACCAAGCTGATGCAATTAATTTCATTTGGTTACTTACTTTTTTGGTTGGGATTTAGGGTCGGATATAAGGCGTGTTTTTATTTTGGTTGGGATTTAAGGTCGGATATAAAGTGTGTTTTTATATGGTACAAGTTGTATGTGTAATGCTTAATTTTAGGTTCGGAATTAAGATCGGAGTTATGAATAGGATATTCATCCGTTATATATGATAGCCGAGTATCCGTGCCTAACGTCAACGGTGTTTAGTTTTAAGAAAATTTTGATGGCAAATCTTTCTTGTTATGACAAACAGTATTTGCAGAGTTAAGGAATCCTTTTCAAATAGTTGCATTGTCTTTCCGATAACACCGATATATGTTAGAGATTGCTTTTCTAAGATAACATTATTTTAAGTAGTACTAATCAATTAAGATTATAATAATAGTGACACAAATTGAAAATATAACTTACGGGGTCAAGCATTTTTTGCGATTGCTCATCATTAGTTACGTCAAGTAATTTTTGCTACTCTTTCAAATATTTGTTATTCAATATTTGAAATAGTTTTTCACACCAAATAAAAGATAAACACTAAAGTGAAATGGTTAATTGGCATGTGAAAAGCGTAGTACAACTTCTTGAATAATGATCAACAACCGATTGAGAAGTCGCAGCCATACACATCGATCATTCTACACCAAAAATATTATTGACAATATTTTACTAAAATACAATAAAAATTCAAAAGAAACCATATAGATGAACAATTTTTTTTTTTTTAAGTTTCATACAGATCTAACCTCATGGCTTTAGTTGCAATATAACAGCAAAAATTAAAAATCAAATATCCGGTAGTAGCAACACAACACAAACCACTGACACATTACCGAAACCACCAAAACTAAACTAAAAATACCAAACCACAGTCTACATATTCAATATGTAGTTGTGGTTTTTTTGGGAACGAAAAAAACAAACTTAATCGAAACCACACCATCTAAAACCACCAAAACCACTGAACCTATAACCAAAAGTCCAAAACAACCAAATCTGTCACCAAGTCCACCAGATCTACCACCGAACCACCAACACACAACAATTTGTGTGATTGTTGAAGCTGATGGTGGCAACGAAAGTTGTGGCGGCAACAGAGGTGGCGAATGTGGTAGCGTAGGCGGTTGTGACATATGAGGTGAAGGTGTTTGTTTTTTACATTATGAGAGAATGAAGAAAGAGTGTTGTAATATGTCATTTTATAGTGAGAAAGTACATTATGTACTGTTACTGTAATCATTTAATGGGCTGTTACAAAAAAATTTAAATGGGCTGTAATGTTGTATCAATATGGGTTGCTAATGTTGGTTGTTATGGACGTTTTTAATGAAAGTTACATGTTACAAATATTTTGGCTGTTACAAGATGTTGAACAATATTGACTAATGCGTATTGACCATTATTTATTAGTCATAATGTTAATCATAAAGTCTATTAACATCTATGTAATGACTAATATCATTGTTAACAACATTTATTAAATAGCTTATTATTTTTTATTTGGAAAATGTTTTTGGTCTTAAATTTTAAGACTTCCTCATTTAGAAGTCCTAAATACATTAGTATGTAGTATAGATTATGAGGCTGCATTGAATTCCGAGCATTAGCTATCATGTACTCTATGCAACTACTAAACGACTCCAACTTGTTTCTAACTCTAAAAACTCTATCATCATAATCTAATTGTTAATCATGTATTCTTTATGTATATTTGCGAGTGTATACTTAATTATTATTTAGTATGTTGTATGAAATATTTTAACTTTCTTGTATAAAAATTTAAAAGTGTTTGATGTTGTTTTGGTTTTGTGGTGTTGTATTCTATATATGGGCTTTTGGTTATTAAGTTTTGATTTTTTTTTTTTTTTTTTTTTTTTTTGCCTATTACTTATTTGCATGATAAAAAAATGGCTTTGTTTTTTTTGCTCTATTACTTAACCTTACAATATTTGTCTATTAGATAGTTTTTGCATGGTAATATGAAGCACACGGGGTCTATCTAATTGGTCATAGAATGTGCATTAAATATTTTCTTTATAAAGTTTGTAAGTTAAAGTTTATGTAATAATGTATATATAATAATGCCACATAAACTGTATAAAAATCGTTACAAACCTTTTTAGCTTCATCTCATTTTATTGTACAACTAATTTCATTGAAAATTAACATTGAAGTCTAACTAATATTAATAATTTTATCAATAAACTCAATTCTAAATAGCTAACTAAATGAATATTAATTAACACACTATTAATAATTTCTAAAACCTTTGGACTCAACTATTATGTCTTAAACTTTTTTTTTTTTAATTTCCAAATGGGTATGAGCAAAAATTATATACTTTTTTTTATATTCATGATTCAAGTTGCATGCTTACATAAACTAATCATGCTAAAAAGTATCATTTAATTATTTAAATGTTGCTTTACATACATGCTCGTGCACATTTTCTTTAATCAATTCGCACATGTGAGCTACATCAGTAGAAAACACATATAAATTACTTGTATATGAAAATGCATTAAATTAATACATATACCTATATATATTGCATTAGGTTAAATCATCAATTATTCTTACAACCTTTTCAACTTCATCTCAATCCATAACCAACTTTTAATTGTATACTAATTACTAAATATTATGTGATAAATTTCGGCAAGCCTTGCACTTCTATCTCGATGTTGTATATACTTCACATTAAATGCACCGGTTTTGTTTTTCGATAAAAGTTTGAACTTTTGCTTATGTTTAAAACTCAACTTTTTTATTTGATATTATAATTTACAAACGGATTTAAGTCAAAATTATGTATTTTTTTCTCTTTCTATTCATTACTCAATGTGATATTTTTAAAATGTCGTATTTTACTATTATGGCAAACTCATTTAATTGGCATAAATATTGGTTTCTCACAAATGATTCTACATATAGAAAAAGAAAACACTTTGCGATGTGCGGACCTTTTTTTTTCAATAATAATTCAATTGCACACGATAAATTCATTCTAATATTTCTTAAATAGCATTCGAAAGCAACTACTTACATAAACTAATCATGCTAAAAAGTATCATTTAACTATTTAAATGTTGCTTTACATACATGCTCGTGCACATTTTCTTGAATCAATTCGCACATGTGAGCTACATCAATAGAAAACGCACATAAATTACTTGTTTATGAAAATGCATTAACATAATACATATATCTATATATATGCTTATTTATAACAATCACCTAAATATGTAAGAAACAAATAAAATAGTTGGTATCCCAATCATTGGTTCCATTTATCTGAGCATGCATGATCTTGTGTGATTTTCATGGTACCTGCGTATGATAACTAAATTAAGAAAAAAATAAGACCAATTTAATTACAAAGATCTAAAAGATGTGTGAATCATATCCAAAATGTTGCAAAAGAGAATTTACATACCGCTACCAACAATCAAATATCTAAAAGATGTGTGAATCATCTTCAAATGTACTCACTAAATGTGATTTTTGGCCAGTTTATATAGGCATGAATTAGGTTAAATCATTAATTATTCTTGCAACATTTCGCAACCCTTGCACTTCATTTAACCGACTTTTAATTCTATACTAAATGCCATGTGATCAATTCGGGCAACCCTTGCACTTCATCTCCTTCATGATTGTATAGTTATTATGAGGCAGTATTGAATTTCGAGCATTAGCTATCTTGTACTCTATGCAACTACTAAACGACTCAAACTTGTTTCTAACTCTAAAAACTCTATCATCATAACTCCACATTAAATTTAGGGACTGAATCTTATAGTATTATAGATACATCTTTTCATAGTTATCTCTACATACTTTGTTAAACATTTGAGTTTTATTAGCATCTATAAACACTCTGTTACCTATATCCCACACTTATGTGGGAAAAGTATAATAAACATGATTATGAACAATACCAACAAGTTCAACACAAAATCAACTTTCAAAAGTGTATATTTGTTGAACTAATTTTTCTTAACATGATAAAAATCTACTGTTAAAGCGATACTATGCAAAAAAATCTAGAATAAAACACATATTTAATGATTAGGGTGTGTATATTGTTATACCGCATAAATATAATGAATTGACATTATCTCCTACCAACTTATTACAAGTATAAGTCATTATCAACCAATTTAACCTCATACCTCCATAATATTTTCAGCTATTGCCTTTGTGGTGCTGCAACATCACGGAGTAATCTAAAAATATAAGATGAGTTAGTTTGAAACCGCTTAAAATTATTCAAACCTATAATTGTCGTCATCCGTAAAGTTATTGTATCGCATGACATAAAATTGACTAACATTTCTCGCTAAAAATTTGTATTGCAGAGTATCCGCTGCCGCGATGCGCGAGTACCCTGTTAGTCCTTAAAAGAATAGTTTTGTTCCATTAACAAACTATAATTAGTGTATTAACTAGACTTCATGGTTAAGTGCATTAATTATTCATTTGCGTCACATGTGATACATTTTGATCATTTTACCATTTGATTTTTGGACATAATGCTCAAGACATGTAGCTCTACAACTTGAACAGAGAACATCGTGATCACAGGCATCTGTAGAAAGATTTTGCATGCATTCAAAGTTGCTTCCAATACTTTATGTTGGATAAAGCTGAAGATAAGCAAAATGTTAAAATTCAAATGTGGATCACGTACATGGTTTTGTTTCTATCAATATTGCCATGTTTAAAACCAAGAACTTGCCAATTATGTGTTTGAAATTGCTGAACCACAATAGTCAAGATACAATTATTAATGGAGGAAACATTTGCAGTCGCTTTGTAATTATGCTGTTTTAAGCTTTATATGTTTTTTAATTGAGTATATTTAAGTAGTGTTTTGTAAAAAAAAAAAAAAAAAAAAAAAAAAAAAAAAAAAAAAAAAAAAAAATTAATTTAATTGAATTGTAAGGTGAGAAATTGACATTATTCATTGGATTCAATGAAATGGAATTACTGCTCTAATCTCTAGCTTGTAAGTTAATATTGGATGAATACCCGGAAATAGAATGTAAATATCCATTTTAGTCGAAACTGCTTATTCTTAAGTGAATCTGCAATTTAATCTTTTATATAATAAAAGAATTACATCATTTCGTAGTGTTTTTTGCGAAACCCTTCTCATTGAAAAAAAATTAGACCAATAGGAGAGCTCGATTTTGCCACGTAGAAAACCCTTCTCATTGAAAAAAAATTAGACCAATAGAAGAGCTCGATTTTGCCACGTAGGGGAAATCGAGCAATATGATTGGTCAATAAAAAGTCAAAATTAAATTGATTTTAGTCAAACTTAATAAATTTGTTGGAAAATTTTGGTTAAGAAAAAAAATGCAAAAAAATATAGGTGTCAAATTTATGAAAAAAAAACTTAAAAAGAGAGGAAGTAATTAATAAAAGTTTAGTAGTTGAATTTTACATAAAATATATGGAGCTAAGTGTAAAATTACATGTTCCATGTTTTTTAATAACTTTAGAAAAAACACAAATAACCCCTTACACTTTATACCCCTTATACTTTATAATATGAACTTTGTTTAAAATGACATAAGTATTAGTATTAGTTTCAGACTTTCATCTATTTAAATTACAAAATTTTGTATATATGCGAATTATTTTTAATATTGTTAGTTGTAGACTTTCATCCATTAGAATATATTTTTTAAAAATGACTCATGTTATTCTACTTAAAAGTTTAATTTATGCGTACACGAGTTTGAATATTAATACTGCTAAATTATTAGTAACGGGAATATAAATATCAAATGGTAAGCACGAGTTACTGTGATATGAAAATAAATATACGCGTTTTTACTTATAACAACGATTTTAACTTCATTAACGCTCATTTATGTGCTACACTGCTACTAAACTCACACATTTTTTTCAACATAATATCAATAGTTAAAGTTAAACAATAACATCAACATGAACCTCAGCATGTCTGCCAGTTAAAAATATTATACAAAGCTAATTATTAAAAAAAATGCATGAATTAGATAGTCATTGTTTAAGTTAGAAGGTGTTTTCCTTAAATTATATAAAATAAAAAAATGCACGCATCACAATCGTTATTTGATAACAATCACCTTCTAAATCAAAAAAAGAAAAACTATGTAGGTGATAACCTAACTTTATTCATTGACGTGATGTTTCATCAAAAAATAAATAAATAAATAAATAAACATAATAATTGGCCGTTGTAAAGGAATTAAAGTATGTACATGAGAATTATTAAGCAAGCATATATAGTTTTTAATCATGTTATTACGTTATTATACTGCGATAATGTTATTGAGTTGGTAATCACGGATGTGAGATACATTCTTCTATACTTATGATTTATGTGTTAACCTCTTTTTGCTTATGTTTTATCGAAAACTTCTACACTTAATATTTGTGTTTTTACTATAAACACACTAAGCTATGATAGAATTAGTTGTGAGTTCAGAGGTTTGTTATTAAGCTTCTCAAAAAAGCTTATAGCTTTATCATAAACTTATTGTGTTATGGTAATTGAATAAACCATAAGCACCTTTAATAAGCATAACTAAACACCCCTTTAGTTATAATCTGAAGTTTTCTTATTTGATGTTATAACTAACTATGTTGTTATCCTCACTATAATGCAACATGTAAGTGGTTTTTGCAGTTTTATGATCTTATCACACACACTAAAGTGCAATGCAATTTGTTGTGTGCATTTTTAGAAGATGATTAAGTATCAACACATGATTGTCATGGAAGGATTTTCTACGCCTGCTCAAGGTATAAATGTATAATTAAGTTGAGTTGCTGATTTAGATAATACATGAATGTACTTTAATTTACCAAAGATGTATTTTAGTGCATATATGTGGAATTTTATAGTAGGAATTTTTAGCAGGTGTCTTTGAATGAGTTAATGAAACTTAGCAGGTGTTTGCTGTCATTAATAACACTATGAGTATCAATCAACGATCTAAAATATAGGTGTCTTTAACTTTGATGATCTAGGCCAATTGTAAAGAAAGTTGCACTAAAGTAAAAGGTCGGTAAGGATTCAAACAATCCTAAAAGACTTGCGAATGTACTCTTTGTCATTTTTTCATGCATTTATAATTTACTTATACAAGTAATTATAATTTCCTTATATAGTTCGGTCTTAGAAAAAAAAAATTATACATTAAGACATAAACGTAAGATTAAATTTGAGTTCTACCCATCACATCTTTTTTTGTTTCTCTTTATATAATAAAGAAGCTATAGTGTAAGCATCTATGTTAATTTGATAATTTTAAGATCAAACATGAGAAGTAAATAACACAAACTTATGAAAATACTATTTTTCAAACAAAAATATACATTAGTAAACATAGTATGATGGTTATTCATAATCAAAAAAATGAATCAATCTTCAAAGCTATCTAAATATGCTACATATTTTAACGAAAATATAAGTAAAAGAAATACCACGATTACAAAACATATCGTAAATTGATAGCATGGGTTTGCAAAATTAAAAGCATTTATCACTAAAATGTCATGTAAGTCAAGTATCATCATGTGATTTTGCTTGAATAATAAAATATAATTTTAACCCAAAAGCATTCTTCTAAAATAATAGGTAGATTATAATTATGTACATATGCTTTTTTATTTTTAGTCCACCATGTAAAACCAATTGAAGTATGTTAAGAGATTCATTTCTTAATCGATAATATCAAATAATCAAAACGAAAATTTAAAAACCCTGTGCGTGCACAGGTATTATAACTAGTGTGATAAGCAACAAGTCTAGGATTGAACCTAACAAGGACTGTAAAAATGCAAATTTCAAAACCATGGATTGAATCATATGAAATAAACATGGCAGCTTTTAGACATGGTTTGCTTTCAGAGGAGCTAAGCAGAGAAAATATACAATTTGTTGATATAAATAATGCCTAAAAACATTATTAACATATATCGATATCTCTATGTTTTAATAATCACAAAACGTAAACTCATAGAACTACAAATTATGACGTAAACAAGTATTTAGTCGTAAATATTTGTTTTAGCATCCATATCACTTAAGGTATGAATAAACAAAGTGTCTAATGCATTTTATGATCAAAGGAATTTTATTTTTACAAACCTTACATTTTATTAAAGTGGGACAAACATTTTTAAACTTATACAAAATATTTTTGTATTTATAAGAAATGTTTTATTCAAAATAAATATTTTGAATTCAAATTTCAACCCAAAAAACGGCTACATTCTTCAGGAAAAACCTCCCCCACAAAAAGACAAAAAATCTGAAGAAAAAAATATTTTTTTCTTAGGCGGCCCCCTTAATTATACTAGGCGGTCTCCTTAATTATTAAGGGGACCGGCACCCAATTAAGGGGACCGGCCACGCTCCCAAACAATATTTTTCTCCCTATAAATACTGGATCATCCCACAGAATTTTCTCACCTTTTGCACGAAAATTTTCAGTCCCAATCCCTTCAAAACATCCTTCTAAATCCTTTGATCATAAGATTATAAGTCTTTGTTTCAAGTGATCCAATCCTTTACCACTCAAAGTGCAAGAGAAGAATCCTCCCGATCATAAAGCCAAAGATGTATTAGGATCTAGTTAGTGTTTATGTAATGTTGTGAGTTATGTATATGTAATAAGTAGATCAAGATGATCTTACTCAGTAGTGAGTTTATGAGTGAGTAAGAAGTAGTGGGAAGAAGTAGTAGTATGGAGAAGTCATGAAGTTGTGAAGAAGTAGATGTGTGAACATGTAGTGGAGTATAGAAGAAGTTGTGAAGTAGTGAAGAAGTCGTGAACTCGTGAAGCCATGAAGAAGTCGTGAAGCCATGAAGAAGTCGTGAAGTCGTGTAGAAGTTGTGTAGTGATCGTAGTAGTGTTGTGAGATTGGTTCTAGCTACTATTAGAACTCGACATTTAGCTTAGTGTCGTTAAATGGTGTAAGCAAAAGTTGTGTACGGTTTTCTCCGCCAAAAGGGAGCTTGTTTAGTTGTGAAGAAAACTCTCGAGTAGGTGACTCGGGGAGTGGAGTAGGGCAAGGAAGGTGTCCTTGTAGCCGAACCACTATAAATCATCGTGTCCGGTTTGCATTTCCTTTCTCTTATCTCTTTTCATTTATTCTTGCATTTATCGCTTTACATCTATGCTTGCCTATATGTCTTTGTTGTTGCTTATATAGTTGTGATGATTGATTGTGTTGTATATAGAAGTTAATATTGTGATTGTGTGTATAATTATATGATATGGTCAAATAGATTATTATTCACACTTCTCATATTAAGTTTAACTTGATAGATAATTTGATACAAAATGTTTTAAGATTTTAAAAGGAAAACGTATTCACACAAAGACCGACTAAAGCTCCATTCATAAAACTAAGTTTTTCCAAAAGCTTACGTATATAATTGATCACATTGATTATATGGTGTTTTCATACTAAACTCTAATTAAAGGTTTTCCAAACAAACAATTGAATAAATTCGAATCAACATTTTGAAACAAAGTTTTTATAAAATAAAAAAGAGGGGAAAACTATTCAACCCCCCCCCCCCCTTCTAGTTTTCCACAATTGGTACCAGAGCCACGTCGCTCAAATTTTCAAAACAAATGGTTTTAAAAATTGAGTACGATCCATGTATCAAATTACCCATTAAGGAGGATTAAATATGAAAAGTGTTTTGTTGATTAACTTGTATTATTTTTGATGATATATACACTAATTATACTAGCTCGAAATAATATTATGCTTAAAATAAGTGTTATATGTTTGGTATCAAAATCAGAAAGTTACACACCTTTCTGAAAAGTCAGAAAACAATTTTTTACAAAAAAAATAAAATTTTGAGTACCAGATGGGCGGCCCCCTTAATTTTCTGGGCGCCCCCCTTAAATGTTGGGCGGTCCCCTTAATTATTTAAGGGGTCCGCCTATCTATTCGACAGTTTTTCGAAAACTTTGAAAAATCATATAAAATTAACCGTAACTCCGTAGAAGTCGTGCCACCCGGAGTTTTAAAGGTAATTGAGTCTACTTTCATTTAAAAATACTTACAACTAACCATTACAAACTTAAATAAGTAAGAAAGTCAAAATACTATACGGTGGTCAAAAATTTGTGTTTCGTTTTAACGTAAAACTTTTGTTTTACCTTTTCCTTCAAGTCGGGCATTCCTAGTTGATATACTTTTGTAAAATTAAGTATTTATGTTTTCAAAATATTAATCTTAATTAAATTATAGAATGGGGAGGAAACTATTTTATTTTCAAATAAATTCGAGCTAAGTAAACATTGGTGTATATAATACACAAAACGACGACAAGTGTTTTATGTGTTATGTGAACTTCTTTGTGATTTTATTTTTTTAATTGAATATATTAAATGATTGTTGCTATTTGAAGTTTAGCTATGTGTATATCTATGCATATGTGCTCTATTTGTTTATAGCTAGTTTTTCGATTTATACTTAACTAGATTTCTTGCGTTAGGATTGTTATAATATGCTTGCATTGCATATAGGTATAGATGGATTAATGTTACTCAAACATCTTGTAAATGAGTTCAATCTAGTCACCTAAACATTTCAAACAATTTAATCTATTCTTCACAACACACTTAAATATTTTCTACAAATTAGCTTGTTTTACCTTAAGATGTTTAATAAGAGAAATTGAATCATTTTAAAACATTAATAGTTATATAAAAGAAAAAGTATTTTCAAAATCTAAGTGTGTTCATAATAAGTAAAAATGAAGAGTCTTTCACAAAAATAAAACATATAACAATCATGAAATAATAAGTCAACTTTCAATCATTCACTAATAAATAATCTTAGGATTAATGGAACACACTATCAAAATGTTTATTTATTTCAAATGAGTGTCCGTGAGGGTCAAGAAAGATCTTGATATTATATCAATTCATTATTCAAATTATGGTTGATATATTCATCAAATCTAATTGACGTGGTTTTGAGTGTAAACAAGAAATTGGATTGCTATTTGTTTAGCTTCAATATTATATCAAATTATGTAAAACCTCGCAAAAATTCGTATAATTAACTTCGGTCAATTAAATAAATAATCTCTGTCATTATTGTAATCACCATTTTTACGGGGAAATTTAAAATTTTCTTTGTATATTAAAATGGTCACGATTACGATATTGCCAAATTCGTCAAACGACAAAACAAGTTCTCGACAAAATTAACAAAATATTAATTTCACTAAACTTAATTACTAAAACTAATTAAAATCAAACAGGCCCTTAAATCTTTCATAAGCCCAACCGGCCCAAAAATTAAACCCATTTTTATTAATAATAATTCATACAAGTCGACCAAATAAGCTCCAAAACGCCTCGTTTATTCTCAATTCGTACACACGACACCTATATATTTTTGCATCATCTCGTTCACCACCTAGCCAAATAATAGTGTGTCAAATCCCAAGTTCATTGGACGACGTTTGATACATTTTTAAGTGGCAAAGTGATCGAACAAAAATCAATTCAATCGATTCATAAAATATTCATTTCTTAACCGTTTTGATTCCCGTTTGTTTCTAATTGTTCCTAATAATATTCCTGAGATGATTTTATGTTCAAATGTCGAAAATGATCAAGTATGTACAAGTAGTATACGATTTTGTAAATCGTATACCAAGATATATATATGTCGACATCAATATGAATCATCAAAATCAATTTCTCTTGTTTCATGTCTTCCCAATTCAATATAAAATGATATATATGTCGACCAAGTCTATATCACTGACATATAATAGTACTACATGTTTCCTTGAGTTATTTAGTACCATACGATTCAATCAAATGGTACAATATATACGTTCATGCATGCATTTGTTTTCTTTTCATTTCCATACTCTTTCACATAATCCATTCGTTCTAAAAATTATCCCTACAACTCATAAGTCGACTGCTAAATTTGTTGGAAGCAAGAAAGGGAATATCGGGTTTGAATTATATATATAACGTTTGGGTTATATTTCGAACGTGATAAACTCTTGTGTTCCATTCTATTTCACTCGACCTTTTTATCACCTCTAAGGTGTTTGTAAGTCGTTTACATCCTTTTTCAATCCATGTTACACGTTAAATTTATGTCATGCATCATATTTATTTTGTTCGATCATATATAGTTTCATATATAAATTTTATGTACGTATATAATTTTAGCAACACCAACGTGACTAGCCTCTATCTTGGAAGGCCTAGGAGTCACGTAGCACACACACTTCACGTTTATTCTCACGTTACATGCATCAATCAAATCATTTTTGAACCATGTTACACCATATAAAATTTCACTAAACACTTAGAAAATAATTGCAAGTTTTCAAAATATATACCAAGTTCATACATGCTACAAACGCATCGTATAACTTTTTATTTCATATAACAAACGTACCATATTTTTCTACGTACTAATAGACCACCTAGAAAACTATTATTTTCGTTTATACAACTTATAAAAATAATCACGTTTTGACACCCTACTCGAGCCATTTTGAATCGACACAAACCGTATTTTTTCAAATCAAAACTTAAATAAAAACTTTGTTTTGTCGAGTGGGCTTAACTAAGGCCCAATAAGACTTTACGTTTTAACAGCCCATTGGACCCATAAAAAATATTTTTAGAATCACAAAAGAAGCCCAAGTTCAAGCCCAAAATAATTTTCATGCCCTCGCCTCTAAATTTTTAAATGGGCTTATGTATTGTTTCGTTAAGGCCCATAAGCTATAAAAATAAGCTTTTCATAAAATAAGCTGTTGAAATAAGCTTGAAATTAATAAAATAAGCTACGGAAATTTTTATATAATTTTTATAATCATTTTTGCAAATTTGGACTAAAAATGTAACGCGACGACACCTATAGGGACAAAAAGTGAAAACTGTGAAAAGAAAGGACTAAAACAGTAGAAACAGAAAGTTAGGATAAAAATTGATAATATAGGATGTTACAAGCTTAGATTGTAATATTGGACATGTAGTGGACTATAATTGTAAAATATATATAAAGAGGACTAACGGTGTGACGCTAACGCCGTTAGTATAAAAAGTGTAAAAATGGAAAAAGGACAAGGACTACACATAATCTATGTGACATTCTCATTTTATTTTCTATTTTACGGCAACCATCACGTCATATGCATTTTATTACGTTTTATATATATATATATATATTATTTATTTTTACGTTAATAATATATATAACGATATCTAAAAAGTTAATATTATTACTTACGATTAAAAAGGTAAAAATACGATGGATATTTTAAATAAAGTATTTTATCATATCATGCATGACATAATAATTTCACTGCACATCATCTATTCGTCATAACGAATAATAATTATTCGTTATTCGTTCGTATTTACCAAATAGTATTTGGTTATATTCTCTGATAAATTTATTTATCAGGTTCTGTGTCAAAGACGTTTCCATAAATCTCATCCTACTTTACTTTTCATCATTTCCAAATCAATCCAGGTGAGTCATAGCCCCATTTCAAATAATTGTTTTTAACTCATTGGGGGAGATACATGCTTACATATACTTTGATAACTTGATAAGTATATGAAATAAAATAAAATACATGATTCAAATCAATTTCCTAATTGATATTAAAATAATATAAATTGTGATTTAAAATATGTTAATGTTTCCAATGTGATTATTGTGGTATGTGAAATATATATTTATTGAAGAATTTCTTGACTGAAATATTGATACTCATATGAAAATGTTCTCAATCCGATTATTGTGGTATGTGATATAAATGTGTTACTGGCGAAATATTCAAACTGAATTTCTGATACTCAAATGATGATATTTTCAAACTGAATTTCTGATACTCAAATGATGATATTTTCAAACTGAATTTCTGATACTCAAACGATATATTTTCAAACTGAATTTCTGATACTCAAACGATATATTTTCAAACTGAATTTCTGATACTCAAACGATACTGTTTTTCCAATTTGATCTCTGTGATACGATACTTGATTTCATGATGTTATGCTAAATGAGCCCATTAGTCCTTGATATTGCCTAAGTTAGGTTATCGCCATATAGTCCCTCTATCATGAGCCATTAATCACTGTAAAGTGAGCGCGAATATAGTGAACAGATTCGAAACCTGTTTTGGATTGACCTCCGATCCCACTAATGCTTGACGGAATACCAATTGCAATTGGTTAGCCGCATTAGTCGTGATACACTATATTTGAGTAAATATAGGAATTGGCAAATCACCTATTACACGAGGGCAAAATCTGTCATTGATTTGATAGAACACCCCTTCTGTTAACGTCTTGCGTGTCATGAGGCTTGGTGCAATATCTATAAAGGAAATATATATGTATTCAACATATATTTAGATACAGCTGTATAGGTTTGACCATACGTGAATTGTATATCTGATTGATTTAGTATCATGAGTTTCCAGCTCATGTTAAGATTATTGATTCCTTATTGAATGTGATTGAATATTTATATGATTTATTTGATAATATATTCGATACTTGTTTCGTTACTGTTTGTATTTAATTAATACCAAATATTCCTGAAATCTAACAAAATAAAGGGTTTTTCCTAAAACTCTATGAACTCACCAACCTTTGTGTTGACACTTTTAAGCATGTGTATCTTAGGTAATTTAACGGAGCAGGACAAGACACGGAGTGGGCATTTATTACTCTGATAAATTAAAATGGTGTAAAAATCAAATTTGTCATTTTTACAAGCCTTTATATCTTTTCATAAGATTTTAAATCAAATGGTTCATCTTTTATAAAAATTATTATTTAAATGACAAATGACTTTCAAAATGTTTCTTTTAAACCATTTTATGTGGTTAAAACTTTGATCCTCACCGTAACACCCAATTTACTTTTCCGCTGCGACAAAACTTAAAAATGGGGGTGTTACAGATTGGCATCAGAGCTACAGTTATAGAGAATTAAACGTTTTCAAACATTAAAACTATAACTTCATTTTCAAAATAATGATTTTACACCATAATATTTTATGCCCTCCGTGTCTGCAGACTGCCTTGCTCGATACTTTATTTATTGAGATTACCTTACATGCTTAATAGTTACTCATAAACAATTGTTATTTCATATGTACTGTTATATCTTTAACATACAAAATACTCATAAAATATTATTTTCGGTTACTACTGTAGCATGTCTTCAGGAATGCCCGTGAATGTCAAAACAAATATCCATAATACTAATACCTCATCTATAAATAAAAATTCTCCGAATAATGAAAATCCTTACGTACAAATAATAAAATCCCAACCTAATATAGAACTCAATCCGAGATCACCTCCATCGTCACCTATTCGTTCACCCTTACGTCAAAAACTCAGAAGAGCTACCGAATCATATGAAGATTTGATTGGTGGTCAAGCAGCATTCGAAGTTGGACGAAGTTCACTCCAAGAGATGTCGTAGAAGAACGTTGAGCCAAATTCTCCGTCACCTTATACTTCATATTCCTCAATACCAGATATTTCTAAATTTTCTACTTCCTGACGCTCCAAATTTCTCGATACAATACATCTCAAACGATGTATCTTCTCTCAATTCCCATGCAAAGAAAGTTGTACCCACTAAACCAAAAAGTTTTTGGTTAGTGATGACAGATTTCCTAATATTCCGAAATTCTCAAAACTTGTAACCAACCTCCAATAAAAATCTCCTTTCGTTATAACCCTCTGTTGTTAATAAATTCTTTCCATCGTGAGGCTATGCATTCATGTAATGATTCCTCATACTTTCATGAAAAATCTCACCATTTGTTACTCTCTTTGGTAGACAAATGACTCCTCTCATATCAATGGAGTATTAATAAAAGATCTTGTATCGTTTGTTTTGCAAAAACAATCAAATCAAGTTATTAATATAATGTTGATTATAGTGAATATATTCAAATTACCTTAAGAATACCTATGATTATTATGATACCTTATACCTACCATGATTAGGCTATAACCATAGAATTTTATAAGACAAATTTTTGGAATATAACTTGAAGAATAGAGAGAAGGTTATTGAACTTTAGCTTTAGTAGATAAGTCCATTTGTTTTTTAGCAATCCTATACCAAGAGTTGATAAATTATCTAAGATACTACCCAGACATATCTTGAAATTAGATTACGGTAGGGATTCAATTCAGTCTATCATCAATGAAATAATTAGCTCCATATTCTTTCACTAAAGGACTTAACAAAGTACTAAGAATATCCAGAGGTTAGTAATCAGTATCATTGCAGTAATACTTGAAGTAACCATAGTTCCTCCAATTAGCAACGATATAGTAAGAAAAGAAAATAAGACGGTTATACCTTGTAAGCATAACCATGAAAGTTTTACGGATTTTAGACCAACTCACCCTAAGAGAACAATAAGAGTGACAGAACGATAGATTATTACCACCCTGTAAGAATTATCTCATGAACTTTAAGTTTATACCAAGGATATCCTAGTATCACCTTAGAAATTCCTGACTCATCACCATATTATGAACAAAAATTTACTAAATTCTTTTGAAAATGATTAGATGTCATTCAATCATTGAAACTGAACCATCTAAAACAATTTAAAGAAAAATAAATACCATTATTACTGAGCCAAGCATTACATCATTTGGTCCTCAATTATACATAGCCTAGCTACCTATGTATAATTTAGGAAGAATTATGTTATAAATGGAACAGTTATCTTTTCAGATTTTCTAAATAACAATCTTCATGTAAAAACAAAATCTTGAGATTAAATAAACTATTCTTAAACCTTATTTTTGACAAACTCCAATAGATATTTACACTTAATATCCATCATTTTATTATAGAAAGTTGAGAAAAGTAAAAACATTAGAAACCTAAGAGTTCACAAAGGCTTATGGAAAACATCAATAGCAAAAATTTTATTAGAGACCACGAAAATTAATACATAGGCATATAATTAGCATAGGAAGTGCTATTATTTCAAGGATTACAATAAAAAGCGTAGAATATTCAATAGGCTGACCCAGTATAATAATAAGGATTCCCATCAACAGTACCATAGCAAGAACCACCATAGGATGAAATACTTTGATTATTCTAAAAGATAAGTATAAGTACACCATTAGAAACAATAGCAAGCCTAGTTCATAAACATAAAGACAAATAAGTATTATTTCATATTTATTGAAGATTACATAGAAACATAACAAGGATACATTTTAAATAAACCTAGCTTGAGACTAGTGCCTCCATATCTTATCAACACCATATGATAGAACCGTGAGTGGTATTACGAACCCCACAATCCTGACCAAAATTACATAATCTTCATCCGGAACAAAAGTCAAATAGGTGATGGCCAAAATGATATATACCATTGCGATAATAGTAATTAGGCTCGGCATTTCCGGAAGTATTTAATGAGAGAAGAGGATTAAGAATAGGAAATGTGAAATGATAGGAAAATGGATGATGAAAGAATAGGAAATTAAATGAGGTATATATAGGCTAAAAATCTAGCCGTTGGGACCAAAAATATAGCCGTTAAGTTACTATTCATGACCCTTAATATTCACTATTCATTAGCCGTTATTTTTCCACTATTTTCAATATTCACAACCCTTAAATACCTCAGTTATTTTGTCTTGTCTAGTACAGGTAAATCTAACTGAATCACGTTTCCTTAAATTTCGGATAAAAATCTTTCGACAACTCTGTTCAAAAAAAAAATTCTTTACTCAAGTAATCACATTAAATTTGAATTTCGGGACGAAATTCAGAATGACATGTGGGTACTGTAAAACCTCGCAAAAATTCATATAATTAACTTCGGTCAATTAAATAAATAATCTCTGTCATTATTGTAATCACCATTTTTACGGGAAAATTTAAAATTTTCTTTGTATATTAAAATGGTCACGATTACGATATTGCTAAATTCGTCAAACGACAAAACAAGTTCTCGACAAAATTAACAAAATATTAATTTCACTAAACTTAATTACTATAACTAATTAAAATCAAACAGGCCCTTAAATCTTTCATAAGCCCAACCGGCCCAAAAATTAAACCCATTTTTATTAATAATAATTCATACAAGTCGACCAAATAAGCTCCAAAACGCCTCGTTTATTCTCAATTCGTACACACGACACCTATATATTTTTGCATCATCTCGTTCACCACCTAGCCAAATAATAGTGTGTCAAATCCCAAGTTCATTGGACGACGTTTGATACATTTTTAAGTGGCAAAGTGATCGAACAAAAATCAATTCAATCGATTCATAAAATATTCATTTCTTAACCGTTTTGATTCCCGTTTGTTTCTAATTATTCATAATAATATTCCTGAGATGATTTTATGTTCAAATGTCGAAAATGATCAAGTATGTACAAGTAGTATACAATTTTGTAAATCGTATACCAAGATATATATATGTCGACATCAATATGAATCATCAAAATCAATTTCTCTTGTTTCATGTCTTCCCAATTCAATATAAAATGATATATATGTCGACCAAGTCTATATCACTGACATATAATAGTACTACATGTTTCCTTGAGTTATTTAGTACCATACGATTCAATCAAATGGTACAATATATACGTTCATGCATGCATTTGTTTTCTTTTCATTTCCATACTATTTCACATAATCCATTCGTTCTAAAAATTATCCCTTCAACTCATAAGTCGACTGCTAAATTTGTTGGAAGCAAGAAAGGGAATATCGGGTTTGAATTATATATATAACGTTTGGGTTATATTTCGAACGTGATAAATTCTTGTGTTCCATTCTATTTCACTCGACCTTTTTATCACCTCTAAGGTGTTTGTAAGTCGTTTACATCCTTTTTCAATCCATGTTACACGTTAAATTTATGTCATGCATCATATTTATATTGTTCGATCATATATAGTTTCATATATAAATTTTATGTACGTATATAATCTTAGCAACACCAACGTGACTAGCCTTTATCTTGGAAGGCCTAGGAGTCACGTAGCACACACACTTCACGTTTATTCTCACGTTACATGCATCAATCAAATCATTTTTGAACCATGTTACACCGTATAATATTTCACTAAACACTTAGAAAATAATTGCAAGTTTTCAAAATATATACCAAGTTCATACATGCTACAAACGCATCGTATAACTTTTTATTTCATATAACAAACGTACCATATTTTTCTACGTACTAATAGACCACCTAGAAAACTATTATTTTTGTTTATACAACTTATAAAAATAATCACGTTTTGACACCCTACTCGAGCCATTTTGAATCGACACAAACCGTATTTTTTCAAATCAAAACTTAAATAAAAACTTTGTTTTGTCGAGTGGGCTTAACTAAGGCCCAATAAGACTTTACGTTTTAACAGCCCATTGGACCCATAAAAAATATTTTTAGAATCACAAAAGAAGCCCAAGTTCAAGCCCAAAATAATTTTCATGCCCTCGCCTCTAAATTTTTAAATGGGCTTATGTATTGTTTCGTTAAGGCCCATAAGCTATAAAAATAAGCTTTTCATAAAATAAGCTGTAGAAATAAGCTTGAAATTAATAAAATAAGCTACGGAAATTTTTATATAATTTTTATAATCATTTTTGCAAATTTGGACTAAAAATGTAACGCGACGACACCTATAGGGACAAAAAGTGAAAACTGTGAAAAGAAAGGACTAAAACAGTAGAAACAGAAAGTTAGGATAAAAATTGATAATATAGGATGTTACAAGCTTAGATTGTAATATTGGACATGTAGTGGACTATAATTGTAAAAAATATATAAAGAGGACTAACGGTGTGACGCTAACGCCGTTAGTATAAAAAGTGTAAAAATGGAAAAAGGACAAGGACTACACATAATCTATGTGACATTCTCATTTTATTTTCTATTTTACGGCAACCATCACGTCATATGCATTTTATTACGTTTTATATATATATATATTATTTATTTTTACGTTAATAATATATATAACGATATCTAAAAAGTTAATATTATTACTTACGATTAAAAAGGTAAAAATACGATGGATATTTTAAATAAAGTATTTTATCATATCATGCATGACATAATAATTTCACTGCACATCATCTATTCGTCATAACGAATAATAATTATTCGTTATTCGTTCGTATTTACCAAATAGTATTTGGTTATATTCTCTGATAAATTTATTTATCAGGTTCTGTGTCAAAGACGTTTCCATAAATCTCATCCTACTTTACTTTTCATCATTTCCAAATCAATCCAGGTGAGTCATAGCCCCATTTCAAATAATTGTTTTTAACTCATTGGGGGAGATACATGCTTACATATACTTTGATAACTTGATAAGTATATGAAATAAAATAAAATACATGATTCAAATCAATTTCCTAATTGATATTAAAATAATATAAATTGTGATTTAAAATATGTTAATGTTTCCAATGTGATTATTGTGGTATGTGAAATATATATTTATTGAAGAATTTCTTGACTGAAATATTGATACTCATATGAAAATGTTCTCAATCCGATTATTGTGGTATGTGATATAAATGTGTTACTGGCGAAATATTCAAACTGAATTTCTGATACTCAAATGATGATATTTTCAAACTGAATTTCTGATACTCAAACGATACATTTTCAAACTGAATTTCTGATACTCAAACGATACATTTTCAAACTGAATTTCTGATACTCAAACGATATATTTTCAAACTGAATTTCTGATACTCAAACGATACTGTTTTTCCAATTTGATCTCTGTGATACGATACTTGATTTCATGATGTTATGCTAAATGAGCCCATTAGTCCTTGATATTGCCTAAGTTAGGTTATCGCCATATAGTCCCTCTATCATGAGCCATTAATCACTGTAAAGTGAGCGCGAATATAGTGAACAGATTCGAAACCTGTTTTGGATTGACCTCCGATCCCACTAATGCTTGACGGAATGCCAATTGCAATTGGTTAGCCGCATTAGTCGTGATACACTATATTTGAGTAAACATAGGAATTGGCAAATCACCTATTACACGAGGGCAAAATCTGTCATTGATTTGATAGAACACCCCTTCTGTTAACGTCTTGCGTGTCATGAGGCTTGGTGCAATATCTATAAAGGAAATATATATGTATTCAACATATATTTAGATACAGCTGTATAGGTTTTTGACCATACGTGAATTGTATATCTGATTGATTTAGTATCATGAGTTTCCAGCTCATGTTAAGATTATTGATTCCTTATTGAATGTGATTGAATATTTATATGATTTATTTGATAATATATTCGATACTTGTTTCGTTACTGTTTGTATTTAATTAATACCAAATATTCCTGAAATCTAACAAAATAAAGGGTTTTTCCTAAAACTCTATGAACTCACCAACCTTTGTGTTGACACTTTTAAGCATGTGTATCTCAGGTAATTTAACGGAGCAGGACAAGACACGGAGTGGGCATTTATTACTCTGATAAATTAAAATGGTGTAAAAATCAAATTTGTCATTTTTACAAGCCTTTATATCTTTTCATAAGATTTTAAATCAAATGGTTCATCTTTTATAAAAATTATTATTTAAATGACAAATGACTTTCAAAATGTTTCTTTTAAACCATTTTAAGTGGTTAAAACTTTGATCCTCACCGTAACACCCAATTTACTTTTCCGCTGCGACAAAACTTAAAAATGGGGGTGTTACAGATTGGCATCAGAGCTACAGTTATAGAGAATTAAACGTTTTCAAACATTAAAACTATAACTTCATTTTCAAAATAATGATTTTACACCATAATATTTTATGCCCTCCGTGTCTGCAGATTGCCGTGCTCCATACTTTATTTATTGAGATTAACTTACATGCTTAATAGTTACTCATATACAATTGTTATTTCATATGTACTGTTATATCTTTAACATACAAAATACTCATAAAATATTATTCTCGGTTACTACTGTAGCATGTCTTCAGGAACGCCCGTGAATGTCAAAACAAATATCCATAATACTAATACCTCATCTATAAATAAAAATTCTCCGAATAATGAAAATCCTTACGTACAAATAATAAAATCCCAACCTAATATAGAACTCAATCCGAGATCACCTCCATCGTCACCTATTCGTTCACCCTTACGTCAAAAACTCAGAAGAGCTACCGAATCATATGAAGATTTGATTGGTGGTCAAGCAGCATTCGAAGTTGGACGAAGTTCACTCCAAGAGATGCCGTAGAAGAACGTTGAGCCAAATTCTCCGTCACCTTATACTTCATATTACTCAATACCAGATATTTCTAAATTTTCTACTTCCTGACACTCCAAATTTCTCGATACAATACATCTCAAACGATGTATCTTCTCTCAATTCCCCTGAAAAGAAAGTTGTACCTACTAAACCAAAAAGTTTTTGGTTAGTGATGACAGATTTCCTAATATTCCGAAATTCTCAAAACTTGTAACCAACCTCCAATAAAAATCTCCTTTCGTTATAACCCTCTGTTGTTAATAAATTCTTTCCATCATGAGGCTATGCATTCATGTAATGATTCCTCATACTTTCATGAAAAATCTCACCATTTGTTACTCTCTTTGGTAGACAAATGACTCCTCTCATATCAATGGAATATTAATAAAAGATCTTGTATCGTTTGTTTTGAAAAAACAATCTAATCAAGTTATTAATATAATGTTGATTATAGTGAATATATTCAAATTACCTTAAGAATACCTATGATTATTATGATACCTTATACCTACCATGATTAGGCTATAACCATAGAATTTTATAAGACAAATTTTTGGAAGATAACTTGAAGAATAGAGAGAAGGTTATTGAACTTTAGCTTTAGTAGATAAGTCCGTTTGTTCCTTAGCAATCTTATACCAAGAGTTGATAAATTA
>JARVZY010011164.1:0-33000 GCA_030686995.1 Artemisia argyi | reverse complement strand
TGGAATAAAATTGAAATAAATACTTATGCTATTCTAAAAATTGTGGAACTTTTCTGGAAAATCAAAAAGATCAAAAGAAATGTAAGAAAAATTAAAGCTGGCAAATAAGCACTTTAAATAAGCCAGGAAAAGCAGTTATAAGCTGGTGGGCTTATTAAGGCTTTGTGACTCAACAAGGATCTAGTATTAAATTATGCAAAGAGTATCTGAAAAAGACCCAAGGGTGCAGTGGTTGTGGTCATATGATTTGGGCTGTGAGACCAGGGTTCGACCCCTGGTTTTGCACCTTTTTTACTTTTTTTTTTTTTTTTTTTTTTTTTTTCAATTCTTTCTTTTTGCAACTATTTAAACAGCAAACTTGTGCAACTTTGGTGAAACAATTTTGGAAGGAAATCACAAACCACTCAGATCAAGCTATTTTTATTTAACAGCTTCGAAGATTTATGAGCAAAATGAATTTCTTTTTGTTTTCTCTTTTTTTTTTTTCTTTTTGAACGAGGTAAATTTCAACACTACACAACCCAGTCTAAGTCAATAAGCTAAAACGACAACAACGTTTACAATAATGAAGAACAATAACAACAACGAAATCAATCAACTAGCAAGAAAGCATCAGACTTGGTTTGAAAACAAAGACAAAAGTAGCAGCAGCAGGGGCAAATACAACAACAAGATTGATCAATTATTTCCAATCAGCTCAGGCTACCATGATGCAGCAGCAGATCTCAGTCAATGGGTCAGTTTATGGCCTAAAAACGAGCAGCAAATAAGCAGTTTGGCAAAGGCTAAAAGCAGACCTGGTTACCCAACCTAGTGGACTGTCTAAATCTACAAGATACTAAACCTAACAATAACCAATAAGCAATCTACAATCAATTGAATTCCCTAAATAAACTGAAATACAGGGGGAAGTTTCAGCCCAGCAGTCCACTTCAAATCTTAATCTAAGTGACCAATGTTTTTTCAAAATCAAATTTTATTCTCGTTCATGAATCTCAAGCTGTCAGAGCTCACAAAACATCAAACTTTTTCTAATTTTACTGAGTAACGAATCCTAGAGTTTGCTTTGAAATTGTTGCGAAAACTGAGTATACTTATTTGACCTTTCAAGAATTTTCAAATTTTTGATTTTGAGGCTAAAATTTACCAATACCTTGCTTGAAATGAACTAATATTACCCTGAGAGCAATGTCTAGGTGGATCTTAGCCACAAATAACCGTACCAACTCAACCTAATTAACAATTCCAAACATACCCATATTCAACTGCTTTCCACAATTTTCAAAACCAACCATTAACTCATTAACTAAGATTACCTAATCAATATTTATAACATCTAAACTAACTGGGAATAAAGGAATCAACAATCAACAAATGCAAATAATAATTCAAATAATTGATGAATGAAGTTGGGTGGAACCTACTTGATACCCAAGTTGAGAGCTGAGAACACAAGGAACAAAGAACTCATCCTATACGCTCCCATGAGCTCTAAACCAAACTCCCATCCATGTTGCTTCTGCTACTTTCACTTTCTTTTTTTTGTAACACTTTTTTTTTTCTCTTTTCTTTCAAATTTAACTAAGCAATACAGTAATTAATAAACTTTTCAATGAAATAATAAAGCTGTAAAACCTTGACTGGAACACGAATTTAAAATAACTTCATAATACTTTCATTAAAACTTGAAAATTGTTGAATTACAATAAAACTTAAAAACTTGAAAAGATAAGAACATAAACTGAGATGCCTCTATGGGCTTACAACAATACCTATTTATACTAAACTAAGGTGGTAGGTATGAAAATGCATTCCTTGGCTCCATCTTCATTGAGTGAAAGTGGTTTCCACATCAGCTATGCTTCTTTATCTCTGGTAATCACTGAGCTGGACACTTTGTGCTTCTTCAAAATAAGCCTTGGCCTTTGGATCAAATACAAACAATCACAACCCTTGATTCCAGTCTTTGGCGCCTAAATGGGTGGTGGATTGCCATTATGTCATGCTGTGAGTGGGTATTGGTGTTAGGTAAGGGTTTGAGTGGGATTAGTGGGATTGGAGAGTGGGTTTGAGGACAAAGGATGGAAAGTGATGGTGATATGGTGATGGGTGTTGGAGGTATATGCAGTCACGGGGTGGGAGAGATACATTGGGGAAGAAGATGAAGTACTGTGGCGTTTATCCTTTTGAGTTTTACCCTTTTTAGGTTTTAATAATAAAACAGATTTAGGGTCGTGGGTTTTGATTTATTTATTTGTGGGCTGGGATGAATTTTTGGGCCAAGGTATGGTTTATTTGATTGGTGGGCTTATGGTGGAAGTAATAAGAATCCGTAAGTCTTTGTAACTATGAAACTACAAGGACCAACTTTGTAACTCTTTGATTTTTCACGGATCATTTTTGTAAATATCCCACATCACCAAGAGGACCAAACTTGTCAAGTTAGATAAACCATAGGACCAAAAATGCAATTTTCTAAATTTGAAGCACCAGGGGTTACAACGGCCAATTTACCAAAGTATAGGGACCAATTGTGTATTTTTCCAAAACTTTTTACCCAAAGATCATTTATGATTCGTTTTGACTTTTAAAGAGCACGGGTTGACTTTTCTTTGAAAATGATTGACCAGGGATAGTTTTGTAAAACTTTGAAAGTCGGTGGGGACTGAAACTGCCATTTATGCAAATTTTGTTCGTTTTTCGTTTGTTTTCACTTGTTTTGCATCAGAAACATATAAAATACGATCTTTGGGATTTTCTTCACATTTTGGTGCGTTTTTGAGTATTTTTTATCGTTTTGCAGTTCAGATTTGACTAAAAATGATGAGTATTTACACACTCATCAATCACTGATTCCATTATATCATCAGGAAGGCATGATATAATGAGCTTCAGGTTTAATTAAACCTTGGGCAGTTGTTGGGACATATGGACCATCATTAATCAACTTAATGTAATATGGTTCCATCCCAGTTAAATAGCAAAGCATTTGCTTTTTCCACTTATTAAATTTGCCAACTTCTAGTCGAGGGGCAGTTGCTGAATAACTTCCACCCTTTTTGTCGACAAGTTGGGGAACATCTATGTCAGTCATAGTGGGATCTTGATTTTAAAAACTTGAGCACTCTTTAAGTTTTGAAAACAGGTTTAAGTTTTACAAATCAGAGGCTCTGATACCACTTGTTGGTCCCTTTTACTTGGTTAACTATAACTAAAAAGCTAAAGTAACCAAGTTCTATGACATTTAACAAAGATGTGTAAAATGATTAACAATAAAGTAACGTAAATATAAGAGACAATATTTTCCAACGTTTAATTCTTTATTAGAAGTTAATCAAAAAGAATCGTACCCAAGTGTTTGCGGAATAACACTTGGGATTGAAAATGACAAGTATTGTATGGACTCCTCACTAAACTCAATCTATGTTGAGTGACAACTTTCAGGACCCACTGAGCTATCTCAGGGGTTGTGTTGTTCTTTGGAGGAGTAAAAGTGGTTTGTGAATGCTTTGCATTAATTGCACAAACTTGTCAACTTTTACTCCTCTCTTATGCTACCTATTTATACACAAATGTGAACAACTCTATTATACAATGGACATAAAGCTTCCTTAATAATATCTTGAAAGATATTATTCTTCTGGCAAGGAACCTTCATTGAGTTAAGTCCAAAAGGCACTTTCTGATGACAGCCTGGTTTTAGCCATTTGAGGAAAGTTTGACCTTAAAGTGATAAAGCACTTTAGTGAAACAGATCAAACTTTCCCGCCCAGTCCCGCTAAAACTTCAGTCTTCTAGTCATCAGTCTTCAGTACCATGAAGTTGTTGAGGAGTCATGGGGTTCAGTGAGTTATTGTCATCCTCACTGAACCCATCACCTTCTTCTTGGCTTAGATCACACTTCACTGAGTTCCGCCTCACTGAATGGAGAACCTTTCTTCTTAGGCTCGGTCTAAGCATCCTGAAGATGACTCACTGAGTTACTGTTCACTCAGTGACTTGTTTATACTTAGGTTATTTTACGTTCAAATCCTTGTTAGAAGAAGATTGGGGAATTTAGTGACCCAACAAAAAGATCCTCAATGTCTAACAGTAGTTTTAATTAACCACCTGCGTTTTAAATCTGCCGATTATGTTCTTAATACAATAACTAAGAACAAAATATAAAATAAAATAAAATAAAATAAAATAAACAAATGGTAGTTCTGTGAATAGAAGATCAAGAAATAAAGGCATGCTTGCCTTGATAATCCCTTAATTTCATTAATAACATCGTTCTAGTGTAGTGTGCTTTAGTGAATCTAAGGTAGAGGAGGTCGAGTATGTTTGCTTCCGCTCCTAACTTCTTCCTAAAAATTGAGTAGGCCAGGTCAAATCATCTACGCTAAGTGTCATCAACTAATTTATGTAACCTATGTTTTTGTGTGTGCCAAACCACTTAGTTTTCTTAATAAAGGAGAGAGCGCCCTTTCAGGTCCAAAAACGTCAGTATCGCCACTAAATCTTAAACCTTATTGTCTACCACATTTAACAAGGTGAGTAGCTATTGGTCCGCCTCACCATTAATGATACGTGATACAATATTATTAATACAGGTGTCCACGATCTCGTTGCATGTTATATATAACTATAGTTGACACCATAATCAACAGGTAACCGCGGTCAACGCAAAGACGTAAGTCTATAATAGCACATAAATCATCCAAAACACACAATAGATAAACTAAAGAACATATGTCAATAAATAAAATAGGTTCATAACAAGACAAACACAAAAGGCTTAGCCTTCTAAAAAAATGATAAACAATGATAATTCAGAGTAAACAAGAAATTGAAATCATATTGAAACATGGATAATCAATGAATTATGATGTGTAAAACCTTCACTCTTGGTGTCTTCCTTCCTTCTATAGCCTCTTAAAATGAATTAGGGTTGCAACATTTTCCAAAACTTTAGGACTCCAAAACTCCCTCAAATGTGTGTATTGGGTATATATTTAGGGTGTGTTTGTTTCATGGGAACGAGAATAGGAATGAGTTTCATTCCTTAAAATGTTTTTTGTTTTGAAGGTTTGGATTATAAAATTGGTAATCAAATCTATAAAACGGACAAAAACGTAAGAAAACAGACGAAAACGTATAAAAACGAACGAAAATGTATAAAACAGATGAAAACATATAAAAATGGACGAAAACGTATAAAAATGAATGAAAACGTATAAAAACATACGAAAACATATAAAACAGATGAACACGTATAAAATGGACAAAAAACTTTAAATTATAAACGGCCGCTATTATAAAAGATAGACGATAGAAATGGTCGTTAGCCAAAAGGGCTAACGTGTAAATGATAACAGAATCCACTTAACACAAGTTAAAAAAGGACCAGAAATGTTATTTCTTTGCAATGATAGAGACTGCCCATGCAACTTTAAACTATCAATGACGAAAGTTGCAACTTTTGACAGAGCACAGTGACCATTTATGTAATTTACTCGTTATTTTATTATAATTTTAGTGTAACTTTTTATTTTAATTATTAATGAAACATTTTTTAATTTAATGAAATTTTAATTTTAGTATTTAAAATAAAAGATTTTTAATGAAAAAATATAAATTGGTGGTAATGCTGGTCGAGAAGAGAAAAGCTGACGTGACGCGAAATTAACAGTAATGTTTGCGGTGACTATCACATACGTTATTACAACATTAAAATCAATAAAATACCCACTTTATCTCAAAATAAATATTCATTTTGTACATGCACAAAATTTTGAAAAAAAAAAATCCACTAACTATATTGTTTACAAAACTTTCTTTAATTGGTTGAAAATCAAAAAATAAATATTTATTTTAAGACACCTTTAAATGAAAACAAATAATTTATCTTAGAACAAATAAGTAACAATTAAATCGTGACAAAACAGGAAATATCGAGAATAGAAGTAATTTGCATATTTCACTAATTGATTTGCACACTTAAAAGTATTGTGTTTTAACATTTATAACTTTGCATATTTAAACGTATAAATGTCAACACAATACTTTTGAGTGTAGAAGTCAATTGGCAAAAACTCGAGTGTGCAAATCACATGCTCGTTAATACCCACTAATAATAATAATAATAATAAAAAAGACAAAAAGAAAATGCAAAAACCGAGCGAAGACCAGTTCTTGTCTTTATTTTTTTCTCTCACTACAAACTTAAAGTAAAAAGACTTCCTTCTCTCTCTCTATAGACTCTCACCGTGTTTTCGAACGCGACGACCTCAAAACTATCCCAAAATAAACAACTCATCTTTATAAATCATATCTTTAACCAATATCACACTCAAATATTCATACCCTTTTGATCATATGTAAGTTTTTTATTTTTACTTTTGATCTTTATGGCGTTTTAGCTTATGTGTTGTGATTAATTTTCAGTTTTAGTGATAAAGTTTTCTACTTTTTGGTTTTTTTGAGGTTTTTGAGTATTGGGTTTTGTTTTAAGGTTTTTAAAGACTGTTCTTGTGTTGTCTTTTTGTTGATTTAGTGTTAGGGTTAGTTGGAAATGATTGGTAGGGTTTGATTAATGTGTTTTTAGTTAAAATTTTAGGTTTATATATATATGAGGTATGTTGAAAATAATTTTGTGTTTATGGAATTGATGTAGGTGTTCGGGTTTGACGGTTTCGTGTAGATGAAGAGTTGAGTTTGGGGGTGGGTATATTGTATAAGTCATAAGATGTTGGAGGGTCCGAAATATACGGGTATGATGGGTGTTAATAATGGAAATGATAACTTTGTTGATTTGTCACAAGTGTTTTATCATAAGCTTGGTGAGGGGTCGAATATGTCTATTGACAGTTTCAATAGTTTGCAGATGAGTAATGGTGGCGGGTCAGTTGCTATGTCTATGGACAATAGTAGTGTTGGGTCGAATGACTCGCATACTCGTATTTTAAATCATCAAGGTTTGAAGCGTGTAAAGAATAATTATATTGATGCCCAAAGTGTGAATAGAGGAAGGGTTTCACAGGGGTTAAGTGATGATGCTTTAGCTCAAGCTTTATTAGATGCTCGTTTTCCTACTGAAGGGCTTGAGAATTTCGATGAATGGACGATTGATTTGAGGAATCTTAGTATGGGACCGGCTTTTGCACAAGGGGCGTTTGGGAAGCTTTATAAAGGTACTTATAATGGTGAGGATGTTGCTATTAAGCTTTTGGAAAAGCCAGAGAATGATTTAGATAGAGCACAGCTTATGGAGCAACAATTTCAGCAGGAGGTTATGATGCTTGCAAGATTAAAGCATCCAAATATAGTTCGATTCATTGGTGCATGCCGTAAGCCTATGGTATGGTGTATTATTACAGAATATGCTAAAGGAGGTTCTGTTAGGCAGTTTTTGACTAAGAGGCAGAATAGATCAGTGCCTTTGAAATTGGCGGTTAAGCAGGCATTGGATGTTGCTAGGGGGATGGAATATGTGCATGGACTTGGACTTATTCATAGGGATTTGAAGTCAGATAATCTTTTGATTTCAGCTGATAAATCAATTAAGATTGCTGACTTTGGGGTTGCAAGAATTGAGGTGCAGACCGAAGGAATGACACCTGAGACCGGGACCTACCGCTGGATGGCTCCGTAAGTTTACTTCATTTCACTTATTGAAATCTATTTTGTTTGCATCTATCAATTTGATTTTTTTGTTTCACTTCATAGCTACCATTTATACCTTTTCATCAATACTCGGTGGTAAAGCTTAAAAAAAAAAGAAAAAGAAAAACTTATCTCTGCTCAAATTGCTCAATCATTTGGCACTGACAGGTCCAAACTATGCTCTCTCAGTAGTCTTGTTTCACATGTTCTTACGTGTGTAATTTTCTTAAGAGATTGCCCCTTTATATCAATTACAATATAAATTGCTAGTGAATAGTCACATATTACTGTTAATTTACTAAATTTAGAAGTCTCAAAAAGTAAATAAAAGGCTGGTGTGTTGGGTAGCGATTGAAGCCAAAGGCAAAATGCTAACTGATGCGCTTTCAATCTGTATTTTCCTTTCCTCTCTTTGTCAAGATTTTTGCTCAACTTTTTACAACTACTTTGAAATGACCTGTCAAACGTATATCAATAGTGATTTCTTAATAAAAAAAGGTATCATGGCTAGGCCACATGTCTAAACTTTGAATTGAAAGGGTGTAAGTTCGAATTTATTAACATAGTAGTTATAGTAGTAATGTTAATTATTATTAGTGTGCAATCACCGTTACGTACTATTTTTATATTTATCATTATTGTTAGATTTGAAATTTAGTTTTTTTTTAATAACGTGCGTGTTTGGTTTCGGGTGGAGCACAAAAAAAACATTTTAAGCCGTCACTGAAATAAAGTGCTTGAATCAAAGTTTAGCTCCACCTGATTTTCCATTACGTGGATTAATATATCTCATATCTTTGGATCATTCGGGCTACAGATTGCCTTGAACTATGCACAAACCTTCACCTTAGTGAGTATGTATGGCAAAAGTGACAAACATACCTGATTTTTTATGGATAAAGATAAGATAATGAAATCAAATTCGATCAAAATAAGAGTTCATCCCAATGCTGTGCGTAAGCCATATAAACCTTGTGGATCAATGCATGATGGGTGCAACTTGTTTAAGGCCACTGAAGAAATTTTCCAGTTACCAACAAAACTTTGGATTATTAGGTCGTTTTGCTTCAGTTAAAAGTAAAAGTAACTCCCAATACCGTCTTCCACGGGTTATGGGTCCCAATACCGTCTTCCACGGTGTATGGGGGAGGTTGAGATGTAGACAACCATACCCCTACCTAAGGTAGAGAGGCTGCTTCCGGTTCTACCTAAGGTAGAAAGGACCTCCGGCCTTTTGTAGGGAGTGAGGATCGAACCGTTGACCTCTAGGTTAAGAGGCAAGGGGTTTTCCAACTGACCTCTAGGTTAAGGTCGTTTTGCTTCAGTTGTAGTGCCTAATTCGTTTACAAATCTTGCTTGAGTTCGTGATGATCAGTCCTTCGTTTCTAAAAGTTTCTTTTATAATCATTTTCCCCATCTGATAAACAAATTTCCTCGAGTTACATTACAAATGTTATTGGTAGTTGGAGTTGTAACAAAATTAACACAAAGTTATCGTTTTTTTTCATTTATTTGATGTTTGGGAGTCTGACATTTAAGGGAAGACCGTAAGAAACTTTTTTCACCCTAGATTACCACTGGACAATATTGCTATCACTTTGTATTAATTAAAATTGAGCACGTGCGTTATTTTTGGCGTGTTCTTATGTTATTGTTAGAAATAAATCATTTACACTGAAATGCAATCTTCATACTAAGGTCCTTCGTTTATTCTTATGTTTTTACCCTATCTGCGTCTTCACTTGAGGATATTCTGTTTCGTCATCATGAGCTCATTACTTTCTGAATGTTAAAGCTATAATTGTAAATACATTTTTAGTAAGAACAAATTCTTTATCATTGAAACTAATTTTGTGATAATTGAGACTCTAGTCAATTAAACATTCTCGGTATCAACACGGCTGATATAAAGGTCATCAGTGTGTTATGTAAATGCAATCAGTTACATTTCTTATGGTGTTATGTTGGGCGAACTTATCAATCCTTTTCTTTCTTTTTGTTAAAGCCCTTTGGATCGTACCTTTTTTCATAAGCAGAAATTCTACATGTTGATGCATTTTCTAATCCCTCATTCCCTAAATCCTTTTCTTTTGGGAACACGTTCTGATGTTGTCCATTTTTCTTACAAGTGTAGTTTTGTTCCACTCATAGAAACATAATTTGTTAATAAGGACACAAATTGTGATCTAGCTAGTGCGTTCCCAATCACAGTTATGATTCCGTTCCAGATCGTGCGGCATTGCCATTTGGATCTGGAAATTAACGTTCCTGTCATGGTTTGGTATCCAAATCAGGAGCTTCCTATTCGTGCACGAGATTCAATCCTTGGTTTGGCGATTTACATCCATAAACGGAGTCAATAATTTGGAAATTGATATATTTATAAAATATAATACTCTAAAGACTAAAGGGTAGCTTTAATACTCTTATTAATGGCTGAGTCCTTTGATTTCAGATCGAATAATTCTAAAAGTGCATTGATGATACAACTATCAGGTTATAGAAAATTAAGATTCCAAGATGTGATTTAATTTTGATTTTTTTGTTTTGTTTTGTTTTGTTTTTTTTTTTGTTTTTTTTTGCTTTTTTGTTTTTTTTTTGGTTTTTTTTGTTTTTTTTTTGTATGGGTTTTTTGTTTTTGTTTTTGTTTTTTTGTTTTGTTTTGTTTTTTTTAAACTGTTATTATTATTATTATTATTATTATTTTATTTTATTTTTTCTGTACTTTTTAATGGAGATATTTTGATTTGTGACCCTTTTGTTGACTGTTGGTTATAAGTATTAAACTATTTCGGTTATAAATGTTTGGATTTTATATAACACCGTTGGAGTATGTTAATTATAAGTATCCTATACTTTTGGCTCTGCTATCGGTATTACTATGAAAGTATAATTCTTAAATATTATTACATGTGTTACTCTATGTAGTATGGATAAACTTTTAAAAATATTATTGACAGCCTAGAATAGGGATCCTAGTGAATATGTGGCTATCATGTCTTCCCATCATGATTTAGCACCTGGGTGCATTCTACAATGTTTTATGTCTTATATAAGTGTGGGCCATTTTCTGCATCTTATCCATGCCTCCCATCCTTGTTGAGTTGTCGCATTCTATACAGTAGTTATGCATTGTAAAGTTCAAACATGTAGATGATTATAGACCTTGAACACCATGGATGCCTGTTGTTAGTGACTTAGTTCTCAGTAAGGCTTCCGCAAGCCTCAGGACCTGCTTCGATTTTGTTCCAACCTTCATAAGCTTATTTGCAATCTCCCAAGCCCAAACCTTTAGTAACCTTTTTTTTCTCTTAAAATGTCAACTCAATCCTGTTATAGCCTTATTCACCTTCGATCTCAAATCTCACCTTGTCAGATTTTTATCAATTTTTCATGCAGTTTCTGTACTGGGATGCATTTGAACTTTAAGAAAGTTCTGGGGACCCTTTGTAAGTTTGTAATTCTTGTTGTTCATGAAGGTTTAGAGAATCAAGAAAGTTCATGAGTCAGTTCATCTTTTCAGGAAGTATTAGAACTATTGTTTTATAAAGAGGATTAACACTTCAAGATACTACAATTCGCTATGTTTTTTAGTAGTGTAGCATAGGGTTATCTAGCGCACCCCTGAGCCACGTAAAATTTGGCATCTAGAGTTTCTCACATCTAAAATGTTGTAAGGCGCCCAAATCAACAGTAGTTTGTTATATGTAAGTAGTAAAAAGAGTGTATTAAGCTTCTCATTCAAACTCTGAGGGGTGTTTTGGGTTGCCTATTTTTGCTGCTTCTTTTTAGTGTTTATGTAGAAGCAGTTTTATTTCGTCCAAACTGCTTTTATTTTGAGGTAAAATAAGCAGGTTAATAGCTGCTTATTTCAAAGTGTCTATTCAAGATGCAATTAAACTTACCTTTTTACCAACAATGTTACACTGAAACTTTATAAACGGATTTGAGTGAAATTTGCAAAAAAGGATATTATTATTATTATTATTATTGTTATTTTTTTTTTACAATCTAAGCAAAAGCAAACACTTAATTAAGCAGAAGCATAAGAGAAATAAAAGAGCAATCCCAAACACCCTTTAACAAAATCCTTTCAAACTTGAAAGTTGTCCTATTTCTTTTGTGAATGTCCCTTCTGACGATATAGTGACATTATATAATTTAAGAAGTTTTCAAGGTGTTTTGCAATTTCTTATTGTAATTGCCAAAAAAGCCTACAACCGGTGCATATTGGAAGAGGCACTCATCAGTCTGCTCCCTTAACCTCATTTCTCCAACTAGTATTTATAGATGAGTTCATAAATATTGATATATGATTTAGGGTAGAGGTGGCAATTTGTGCCCAAAATCAAAAATCAAAAAAATGGGCTAAATGGGCAAATTTTTAGAAGATTTTGGTACATTTAGGCCCCCTCTTTTTTTTGGAATGGGCATATATTGCCCATTTAGAAGTTAAATGGGCATAATGGGCACATGTTTTTCTCTCAATTGGAGAACATTAAATTGTTTTTAATGAAAAACTTATGGATATAGTATGTTTAGTTACTTAAATATAAATGAGGTGTTACGTTTGAGGATTTTTTTTTTGTTGTTTTAGGTCTTTTCTAAACCGATTCGTATAACATGCGCCCGTTTGGCCCGCGCCCGTTTAGCCCGTAGCCCATGGCCCACCCGTTTTGCCACCTCTTTAGGGTTAAGCTGTTTATATAAGTACAGATCGTTCATCCTATCACCAAAGGCTTCGACTCTACCTGAGTTCCATTCAAACAGGGTTGATAATGTTTATGGAAATCTGATAAGAGTGTAAAACTAGTACTAATCTTATTATGGATCAGTCAACCTGTCACTAAAGATTAAAGACTTTGAGGCTGATGGAAATATTATGTATTTAGTGGTGTGAAACATCACAGATCCGCATGTGCTGTAAACCATGATAAGTTCTTATTCTGCTAGGGAGATTGGATGTGAACCATGATAAGTTCTTATTATGCTAGGGAGATTGGATTACTTTTAAGAAATTTTTTACATCCTGTACTTAGTGCGTCTGTTAGGCTTGTACACAGTGGACTCCATCTTTCCATAACTTTTACTTTTGTCAAGTGGGTGTAAGATAGATACATGATTTATATTCACTGCACCTTGTGTTACGAAGAAATGAGATATGATGTTTTAAGAAGAATATTAAGTACAAATTTACAATTATGCGTAGTGACTAGAGCATGACAAGTTGAGCTGTCTTGATCCTAGAGATGTCAATTTCTACCCATTAAAATGAAAATAGGTTGAGGTATTTCTAATTGGTCAAATCAAAGTTACCAAAAATGATAATTGAGTTGGTCAAAACAAGTTGAAAGTCCTAACAATCTTGTTCAGTTGTTTTCAATCTTTTAACAAAAAATTTGTTCATTGTTTAGATTTTATTTTATTTTATTTTATTATTATTACTTTTTTATATGATACTATCTTCCCTAATCATATTTAGTACCCATATATGGGCAATTTTTTTGAGGCATCATCAACGCAACCCTTTTGCCGTTTATTCTCTTAAACTAATCAGCTTGCTTTAGAAGATGTATAGGGTGTTCTATTATTATTACGTAGTATTACTTTACATGTGATTAATGTAACGGGCAAACGTAATTTTATTCTTACCAACTATACAGCCAACTTTTTGAATGACCAAAATAGTATATTTTGTTCCGTTGTTGATGTAGGAAAAAACTAGAATGAGTTCACCGTATGATTTTATATCATTGGTAAGTAATAAGAAATAAACTTAAAAATTAAAATACAATAATTATGCAAAATTTTGCTTACTGTATGCTGGCCAGGAACAGGGAAAACTGCAAGTATCATAGAAGTTTTTAGTGGCACCGAGATCTATTTTTCCAATATAGTGGTTGATTAGTCACATACTTGCTCACCATTGTATCATATTTGATAACACACTTTTAATTAATTAATACACATTATTTATTAAGGTTTACCACACTTTATGCATTTGTGATAAGTTGATTATGCAAGTACATTTTAAACGCAGAAAGTGCAATTTGTTTGACTTGTTATTATGTTGGTTATTGCAGCGAGATGATCCAGCATAGGCCCTACACACAGAAGGTGGATGTTTATAGTTTTGGGATCGTTCTATGGGAACTCATCACAGGAATGCTTCCATTCCAGAACATGACAGCTGTACAGGCTGCATTCGCTGTTGTCAATAAAGGTGTCCGGCCCACCATCCCACACGACTGTCTTCCTGTTCTTGGTGAAATAATGACTCGTTGTTGGGATGGAAATTCAGATGTCAGGCCACCCTTCACAGAGGTTGTCAGAATGCTTGAACATGCTGAGACCGAGATTATGACTACTGTCCGCAAAGCTCGATTCAGGTGCTGCATGAGTCAGCCCATGACTACTGATTGATGTTTGTGGAAGAACAAGACATTTTAAAGAAATGGAAAGTTCAAAAACGAAAAGTGAAACAGAAACAATAGCTGAAAAGCCATGTGTATCTATGACGGTAATTTCTTTCTTTAAAATAGAGTGAAAAGAGGAAGAAAATTATATTACTTGTTTTGTTGGATTCTTTTTTATTTTATGGATTGTGTTGCTAAATTAGTAGTAATGGGAGGAGATTTGATGTATTTATACATGATCTTATTTTCTATACATTAGAAACTGCATGTTCTACTTGTTTAAGAGTTCTTATGTTTGCAAATGATTAGTAACATATAATTTACTATTTTGCTGGTACGCATCTTTCAAAGTTTCTTGGTTTTATTGCAATTCCAAAACAGTACATATACCTTTAATGGGTTGGGGGGCGTTTGTTGGATCATGTATAGACCAATTTAGGGTACCTGAGCGACTGGAAACACAGTGGACATGCTAAATAAAGGGAAATCTTGATCAATGAGATAGGTTTGTTGTTAGAGTAAAGACAAAATGCTTCATGTAAAATAATATATGAGATTCATTATGAACCACGGTTCATGTTTCCATGTACAGTCCAAACCTGACTCACCAGGGCCAGTTATGAGGGTGAAGACAAGGTTTTTTTTTAAGACTATGATTTGCAGTTTTGCACAGTCGAATATATATATATATATATATATATATATATATATATATATATATATATATATATATATAGTGTAACTTTATTTTCAGAACCCTGTTAAGTGCGAGAACTGCGAGAACCCCCTTTTTTACTACTAATGATACATAATGTACATCAAGTCAATGCATAATGGCATTTTTGAAAATACATGTAACTTAAATTTGATAGAAAAAATTAAATTAGGGGCATTATGGGAATTTATTCTTCCATGAAAAAAGGATCATATCACAAAAACCGTTTCCTCAGGTTTATTTTTTTCTTCTTCAGATCTACTCTCTTTCACATCTCTCTTCCTCAAGAACCCTAGCCGCCTCTCTTTCACCATTATTGTTGTTTGGTGAAGCCATGTTCAAACACAAACACGTTCTAATATTTAGGGTAAGGATCCACAAAATCACGTTGTAGTGTTTGGTGAAGCCACGTTCAAACACAAACGGTGGTGGTCAAAACAAACCGTCACTTCCACAAACCGTCAGCACCAGATCACCAGTGGTGCTCGTACTCCTGTGTCACCGGTATGTTCTTTTTGTTTAATGGTATTTTTGATTATACACTACATGTCGAAACCAATACTAAAAGCTATCGAGACCATTTTCGTAAACTAAACAAGACATGTAACATAAAACTTCTTGAAATGGTATATTTTAAAAGATCGAGATTTCTTACGTTATGTGCTTTATGGAAACGTTCAAAAATCATCCTAGGGATATGTTTATTTTTTGTGTAGATTGGAGAGAATAATAATAATGCTATTCAGAATTTGTTTCATGGGTTTACTGGATCTCTTGCAACGAATCAAGGCCAACAATTCCGTAATATGCCGGTTAGTTTATTTATTTATTTATTTGATATAATGCCATTTGTAAATATATATGTTTTTTTAATTAAAAAAAATGTATCCTTTGTTGGCCCAAAATTTTGGATCTCCGGTAGTAGCGGTTATGAACCAAGTGCAGGCTGGAAGTGTAAAGATATAATTTTTGATTTTAGCATAAGTGCTAATCCTCTTATCATGTTACTCGTATGTTTTAACTTTGGTATATTAATCCTCCTATTATGTGAAAATCAAATTTGTCAAAACAATAACAAAAAAGCTTAAGTAGAAATTTTTCATGATAAGGTATTGTAAAAGTGAATATGGTTTGATAACAAAGAAACTGAATTTGATGGTTTATTGTGCTTTCAAAATCCGTTAACAATACTAGGACAATGTTCCTTTTTGTTACCTTTGAAATATTTTGCACGATTGAAATTTATGAATTAAACTTAAAAAAGTTAGACAAGTTGTTTTTGTTGGTGATATTTCAACAACAATTACGTACACAAATTTAGTTTGCATTACATTAAATCACAAGCCAAATTTACATTCTTGAATGGGTTTTGGAAAGATACATATATGCTTACGAATAAAACATATATGTTTACGTATAAAACATATATGTTTTGAGTTTGGATTATGAAACATATATGTTTTGTGTTTGGATTATATGTTTAAGTATAAAACATATATGTTTTGTGTTTGGTATATATGTTTTGCATACATAAAAAAACTTGTCTCTTGTTTATTTGTGTTTTCTAGTTTAAGCTTGTGCATGTGTGTTATCTTACGTTTTATTTTAAAATTGTTTAATTTTGACTATTATTTTTTTTCTAGGCGTGACAATATGTTCTTTGAAGGCGTGCACATATGTTTTTGGAAGACGTGCATGCATGTTCTTGGAAGACGTGCACACATGTTCGAAAGAATCTAATGAGAAACTTCAAACACATATGTTCTTAGAAGGCGTGCATATGTATATTCAAAATGTTACATTTGATTTGTATTTCATTTGATATAAAATTTGTGTATTATATTATGTTCTTGGTTTGTAATAAATTTAAAAGTTACGAGTATAATTTATGTTTTTAGTTTTTATTTAAGAAGTTTATAAAATATAACGCATAAACATGTGTGCAATTACATTTTTAAGTAAAATTCATTTGAAGTTTACTCTATTGTACAACAAAAAAACATGTAAATTTACATTATTTAAAGAAAAACATATATGCACCATGACTCTCTAGAAACATGCATGCTAAAAAAAAAAAAAAAAAAAAAAAAAAAAAAAAAAAAAAATTCCGAAAATTATAACATATTTAAAACCGGGATTTAATAAAAAAAAATCTAAAAATTATAAAAATTGTCTTTTACTATAATACCCTTTAGATTAACTAATAATTTTTAATATTTAAAAAAATCTCATTGGTCTAGAGGAGTTCTCGCAGTTCCCGCACTTAACAGGGTTCTGAAAATAAAGCTCCCCTATATATATATATATATATATATATATATATATATATATATATATATATATATGGAAGGGATCCGGTACGTTTTTGGATTTTAGTGCGGATGTACGGACGAATCTCAGCCCTCCATCTAGTCAACCATCTGAAAAAAGCGGAGTGACATTATCATAAATATCCCGACTTTTTAAAAATCGTTAATATCACAGTAGCTTTTTTTATTGAAAAAATTTTAAAAAATCTGAAAAAATTAAAAAAATAAAGAGAACAACAAATAATTATAAATCACTGAAAAAAATTTCAAAAAAAAATCATTTTCATCGTTAAAGGTATTGTGATATTAGCGTATGATTTTGACTTTTTTACAAAAGTCAAGATCTAATCTTGACAAACAGATCTTGACTTTTGTAAAAAAGTCAAAATCAGATTTTGATATCACATAAACTTTTTTTTTAATAAAAAATTTAATATCACAATAACTTTTTTAGTATCATAAAAACTTTTTCTTAATAAAAATTGTTAATATCACCGTAACTATAATGCTTTCTTACTATCAAAGTTAATTTTTTTTTTAATATCACCGTAACTTTTTTTAATATCGTAATAAAAAAACAGTGATATTAATTTTTTTAATATCATAAAAATTTTTTCTTAATAAAAATTGTTAATATCACCGTAACTATCATGCTTTCTTAATATCAAAAGTTAATTTTTTTTAATATCACCGTAACTTTTTTTAATATCGTAATAAAAAACAGTGATATTAATTTTTTTTACTAATATCAAAGTAACTTTTTAAGTAAATTATCGTTAATATCACGGTAGCACTCATAATATCCTTAATATCACGGTAGCACTCATAATCACCAAACAAAAAAGTGCTTAGAAAAATCTGAAAAAAATAAAAAAAGTAAAGAAGATAACAATAGTAAGGATCGCTCAAATGGTCAATTGATTAATTGAAGGTTGCGTTGGATTTTGACTTTTTTACAAAAAGTCAAGATCAGATCTGGATAGGCGGCCCAGATTAATCCGTACATCCGCACTAAAAAAAGTTATCCGCACATGATCCTCACTATATATATATATATATATATATATATATATATATATATATATATATATATATATATATATATATATGAGGAAAGTGAATATGAGACTGTCTCACTTATAATCTTACATGTGAAACCACTTTAAATCAGCTAGAATTATGTCATTTTTATTGATTTTTTTCTCAAAATTTGAATAGTGGAACCCATGTATGAGTAGTGCAACGCTTTTCAATCGTGAATTTAATCAAACAATTGTTTAATCTAGATTGAGTTGGTTTATTAATCAAACAATGTGCTAATCAAGATTTGGGATATAATGTGTGAAATATGTATGATATGCGTAAGTTATGATGTATTGTTGTGGACTAACCCATGTTGTAAGTATACAAATGGTAACCTAACCCATTTTGGACTTCCACATGAGAGGATTGTTTGTTTGTTGCATGTTGTGATTTATGTAGCTAGACCATCACAAAGGTGAGACTCTTGACCCATGGATCCCCGCCTTGGAACAAGGGGGAGCAACGATCTAGGGGGAGCTATGATTAAGGGGGAGCATGTTCGGGTGCATGTACAAGCTACCTATTATCCCACAGGCACAAGTTCGAAACCTGGCTTGATTGGAAGTCCCACCTTTTTGATTCGACAAAAGGCGGAGAAAGAAAGCAAGAGTGAAGACCAATTCAAGATAAAGATAATGGCTTCACCAAATTACAAGGCAAAGGTTAAGTCGCAAGCTACACCAAAGGCGCGCTTTATCTTCGCTAAGTTTTGTAATTTTATTTGCTTTCGGTTTTTATTTGTCATCATCAAAAAGGGGGAAATTGTTGAGGCAACATGATCAAGATATCTTTATGTTTTAATGATGACAAATAAACTATCGAAACACATAAAATAACAAACGTTAGCCAAAATTCCCCGGAGGCCATATCTGCTCCTGGCGCGCTGCCCGCGCGTCAACGCGTGGGTGACACGCTAGGCCACTGTATGAAAGCTTGAGGAACAGTGATAAAAGGAAGGGAACAAGCGAGTCGAACAAGCAAATGGGCACAATAGCTGACAACAAAAGGGCAAGGACCTTTGCGGCGACTAGTTCTGGTCAGAAAGAGTATGTAGGCCCGCATCCTAAATGTACGAAATGTAATTTTCATCACCAAAAGACTGCGCCCTGCCGTATGTGTGCAAATTGCAGACAGTCTAGTCATTTTACAAACCAGTGTAGGGAACCAGTAAATGTGGGCAATATGACGAACAACCAAAGGACATGCTATGAGTGTAACAGCCCAGATCACCTTCGGAACACCTGTCCTAAGTTGAAAAGGAATCTTAACCAAGGAGGCAATCGTCCAAACTTAGCATCAGCAATTGAAGGGCCACGAGATGAGGCCAATGAGATTCCACCCGCACTTGGCAGAGCTTACTTCTTAGGAAATCCTATCACCCAACATGTCTGCGATAGCATAACGGGTACATTCTCTTGAACAACTATCTTATTTTCGTAGCACTTAAGTCTTAGTATAGGACTTATACACAACATCGATTAATCTGATACCTAGCATTATCAACTCTAGTTATATTGATAGTAGTTGATTTGATTAGTGTAAGCAATTCCAAAATCGAGCCAATCTTTCAAAAGACCTTTTGCATTGTCGAATCAAACCACTAGGCACATATGTGGATCGAATGAGCTGAACTTCAGGACGAAGTTCCTTTTAGGGTGGGAGACTGTCACAACTCGTAAATTCTGGTCATTTCCCGAAGTTTTCAAATTTACTATTCATCATTTTACTATTCATTATTTTACTATTCATCATTTTCGGAGTCAGTTTGTGATTTTGAGAAGCGTTCAAAATTTTTACTATTCATCGATCACTATTCATCGATCACTATTCATCATTTTCGGAGTTAGTTTGTGATTCTGAGAAGCATTCAAAAATTTTACTATTCATAAAATACTATTCACCCCCCGGAGAAAATTTGTCATTCATGCGTGAGTTTGCATCATTTCTGTATACGTACGGTTATCTACCTAATAAACGTTATCCTATAAACTATTACTATGAATAATTGATCCGACAATCCCAACTATGGTCCTAACACATTTTTACACTCATTATAATGATATAAAAGTTATATTATTAATTTACCCGAAGTTTTGAATTTATTTGATATACGCATCGTTAAACGTTTATAACTACGACGGTTTTCTGTAACTTCAATACGACAACTATTTATTCACCCAATACCCACGAGAAATGAGATTTTATAATTTTTACCACTTTCATATATCCTATTTTGTTCCGTAAAAATTTATTTCTAACAAACACAGTAACCAAAACTTACAACGTAACACGTTATATACACTAAATGACTAACAATACACTTAATAATACATAAAACACTAATATCTACATATATACATACACATGTTCATGTAAGACTTTGCTACCTTGGTGAAATTACTATAATGCCCTCATTTGCAAGATATTTTAATACATAAACACTTAAACTAAAACATAACTAGTTTTGTAAATCAAAAAGCAAGGTTTTTGTCTTTCTTTTCCTTCCTACCTCACGACATCAACAAGGATCATCAAGGAATCCATGGTTTTTCAAGAATCAATCATATTATTAACTCTAGATTACTCCATGTTCAAGTTTTGAAATAACTTAAGAAGTATTAGGATACCTTGATCTTTTAAACCTCTTCTTATCACTAGTAAGTTTCAAGTAATGTTTTCATCAGCTAATACTTTCCTTTTCATGATAACATGATGTATTTTCTATTTATATAGAATACATGTAAGTATATATATGTTAAAGATACCACTTTCAAGTATATTTTAATTTTACAAGGTTATAATTAATCCTATGATCATCCCTTTGATATCCTTTTGGTTTTGTGAATATTAGGAACCCATGACACCCTAAGAAGGTGTATGGTAAGATTAGACTAGCTTGTGGTGTATTGAAGTGGTTAAAACATAAACTAGAAACAAGAAAAGTGAGTTTTAAACAAATAAAATACCTACTGTCCCTATTTGTAAAACGTGGGAAATCCAGGGGGTTAGGAGTACTTTTGGGGCAAAGATTTAGAAAATACTTTCTAAGACGAAACTATGGCCGAAAGTTTGGATAAAAACGAGTTAATAACGAAGGAGATATAATTTTTCAAAGTTTAACGACGAAAACTATATTTTTCAGAAAATTGCTTGCTGTTGAACAATTTTCATGGACTGTTTCGAGGCGTAAAACTTGATCTAGCCATCCCGACTTATCAAAAATATGTTAATATGCCATCCCACGATTCCGGGGATATAAAGAACGTAGAAAACAAGCTTATAACGAAAAAGATACAAGCGTTTGAAATCCGACGAAACATATACACTTTTGACAGCTTTTGCTATAATAGAAATTACTAAGTGTTAAACACTATATTTTTCAAGTAACGACATGGAGAGCCAATTTTCTCATCGATCGAGGCGCGTACAGGCGCGTACGATCAGAAGTTAAACAAGACGACATCTAGATATTGTTACAAGGTTTTCAAAAACGCCGAGCTTGAACACTAACACTTAACGTACTATATTTCACGACTAGTTTTGTGAAGCCGTTAGAACATATTTTCTAAGTTAAGAACAATGTTAAACTACGCAGGAAACTTTATATTTACTCATACAACAATAAACGATAAATGTTATTTTCAAAAACTACAAGTGGTATGGATAACGTACGTATACGCATGTGTTGCATTGTTTCATTTCTTACATTAGAATCATATCATTCATAATAGGTTGCGGTTAAGGAATCGAGCCTATTTCTGATCAGTCACTAGCATTATTATAGCTGTTGCATCAGGTGAGTCATAGCCCCACTTTTACTCTTTTACTACTCGTTTTAAACTACTTGGGGGAGATACATGCACAATACTTTCTTTGATACTTGAAACGTTTATACTTTTATACTACGCTAAGTTGTTATTACTTTTAGCAGAACTACTATATGTGCCTTAATGTGTAAATCTTGATTGTGTATTCTTGAGCAACTTATACTTTGGGAAATGACACCCAGTAATCTTTTATACTTTGGGAAATGGCACCCAGTAATCTTTTATACTTTGGGAAATGGAACCCAGTAATCTCATAACTTTGGGAAATGGCACCCAGTAGTCTTTAATCTTTGAGCATTGGCATGTACACATATCGTATTCTCATATGTCTTAATCGTAATATATATTAGCAGTGGGTTGTGAACACACAGGTTACAAGTCTTGTATGGGCAGGAATTGCAACTGAGTGGATTCACGATGCCTTTGCTGTATGATCATTTTTATAGGCTTTATTTGTTAAACAAACTCTATGAACTCACCAACCTTTGTGTTGACACTTTTAAGCATGTTTATCTCAGGTTTGTAAGGTGATAGCAGGTGTGTGGAGCTGAGAGTCTTAGGGCATGCTTTTGGAGACTTTCGCTTTTATCGTTTACCATTCGATACACTTTAAAAACTTATGTATTATTCTACTTTGGGATCTTTGTTTTGTAAACCATGACTTTTATCTATTCGAATGGTAACTTTTCAAAACGTCTCATTTAGAGGTCGTTTTCTATATCTTGTACTTTGTGCCCTGAAGTAGCATCCCAATGACACTATCGTTCCGCTGCCATATTTTGGGGGTGTTACATCTCATTTCTACAAAAGACAAATACCACCATATCCAATCATATCCAAATCATATATTCTCTTACACAAATCTCTTACACAATCCCTTACAACATCACATCTCTTATATTCCTTACACACTCTACATCTCAACCATCCATTCCCTTACAACACATCTCAACCCTTCACATTCAACACATGGGAATTATTTGAAATCCAAACATAGGCTCCCTTTGATCCTAGCCATCTATTTTAAATAAACACATCTCAACCCTCCATATTCCCCACATGCCAATTATTTGAAATCCAAACATAAGGCTCCTTTGATCCTAGCCATCCAATTCAAACCATACCATCTCAACCATCCATCTCATTCTTTCCCCCAAGCAAAGGAGGCTCCCTTTGATCTCAACCATCCAATTCAAACAAACACATCACAACCATCCATCCAACCTCCTCTCTATTACATCACATGTTTTTAATCTACACCATCCATTTCAAACCAAAACCATCTCAACCATTCATCTCCCCTTCCCCCCCCCCCCCCCAAGTAAAGGAATATACCTTTGGAATATCCCATGGCATATTCTCTTCTCTATTATGCCATGTGAGGAATATCATTTCTACCCCTTCCAAATTACCCTATCTACACTTTATACCCTTGGTAATTTGCTTTCTCTTTAAACACTTAACAAAACATTTTCCAAATTGGCTATTTGAGTTGGTAAACCTTATATTGATTAATGTTAAGGTTTAGTGTGAAGTACAATTGGGGGTTTATCAAGGATAGGAATTTATAAGATCCAACACCCAACACTTGGGAAAAAGTTTACAGACGCCTGGCGCGCTGCCCGCGCGTTGACGCGCGGGTGACGCGCCGGCCTCTGTAAAATTTCCCAAGTTTGGGTTCTTGGCCTATAAATACATACCTTGCCTCTTGTATTCCTCACCTCTTGCCCAACATTCTTTCTCTCTAATTTCTTTTCTCTCTACCCTCTAAGTCTACTACACATCTTGTGTTTTTAATCTTTCTCTCTTATCATCTTTGAAAGAACACATATTCTTGCAAGGGAAGAATCACAAGAACCTAATCAACTCTTGTGATTGTGTCAAGGGTCTTCTTCTCTATACCCTTTCTATTAGAATCGAGTCACTAGGTTAGGTTAGGGCTTGGTTCAAAGAAACTTGTATTCATTCAAATTGGTTGTAAAGGAAGTCTTGTGTCTTGGTGACCAAGCCTAGATCATTGGGGATCTAGTTGGGGTTTGATACTTCCGGTGGGAAGTTTTGGTTGGTAGTGGTCTTGGTGACGCACAGTGTAAGTCGAATCACGAGATTCTTTAGGGTGGTTTCCGAGGTGCGGAATACCGTGGGAGTAACTCCTTCTTTGTGAGCATCGATATTGGTGAATATCGGTGGAGTGAATTATAACGGTTTGTAGTACACCGAAAGGATTATACTAGTGGAATAGTATCGGTGTCGTGGATTCGCAACTGGACGTACAAATGGTATAAACCCCCCATCCTGAACCAGTATATATCATGGTGTCTTTCTTTACTCACTTTATATACTTTGGTTGTGTTTGTGGTTGTTTGGATTGATTATACAACCACTTGGTGTTCTTTGAGGCTTAAAGTTTTTAAACGTCTTAAAAGCCGAAGAAACCGTATTCACCCCCCCCCCCCCTTTACGGTTCTACAATTGGTATCAGAGCGGTATACTCAAGTTTTTGAGCATTAAAACCTTCCCGAGAAGTCATTTTAAGTCAAAAACTTCTTTCCCAAATATCTATAATCCTAACTAAGATTTTTGGCAATGTAGAGTATAGATCCATGGCTCAAGAGAACTATGTTGAGGGGTGCTCTATGCAAAGACCACCTTTGCTAGAGACCAATGGGTTTTGTTTTTGGAAAACCCGGTTTGAGACCTATGTTAGGTTGAAAGATCTTGATTTATGGGAAATTATTCAAAATTGCAACTTTGTGTTCATGGTGGAAGACCCCGAAACAAAGTTGTTAGTGGAAAAGCCCAACTCGGATCTAAAAGATGATGAGAGGAGTAAGATTGGTAAGAATGATGAAGCCAAGATGTTAATCTACAATGCTCTACCTCAAAGGGAGTTCGAGAGAGTTCATATATGTAAGACCGCCAAGGAGATTTGGCATTCACTCATCATCACACATCAAGGTAACTCACAAGTCAAAGATTGCAAGATCGACTTACTCATCCAGCAATATGAGAAGTTTGCGATCTCGGATGAAGAGACCATTGACAATGGTTACACACGGTTCAATGCTATTATCACAAGCCTCATGGCTCTAGATCCTAGCTTTTACAACAAGAACCATGTGAGAAAGTTTCTTCGAGCTCTTCCGGTTAAGTGGAGGCCAAAGGTGACGGCTATTGAAGAAGCCAAGAACTTGGCGGAACTTCCTCTTGACGAGATAATCGGCAACCTCAAAGTGTATGAAATGATTTTAGAAAACGACAAGGTTGTTTCTAAAGAGAAGAAGACAGAGGTTAAGTCACTAGCCCTCAAAGCTAAAGTCACTAGGAAACAAACTAGTGATGATAATGATGAAGGAAGTGATGAAGACGATGAAGAGCTCAACCTTATGGCAAGGAACTTTAGGAAGTTCTTTAGACGACAAGGTAACCCTAGGCATGGTAATCGGTTTGATAACCAAGGTGATAGTAATGGTAGAAAGGTTAGAAGAGATCGTGGCTATAATAATAAAGGTGGTGGAAACTCAAGGCGCGAACGCGAGTGCTACAATTGTGGAGGCAAGAATCACTTTATAAGTGAATGTCAAAAGCCTAAAGAAAATAGGACATTCGTCGATGGAGCATGGAGTGATAGTGAATACGGGGATCATTTGGAAATGAATGCAACGTGTCTCATGGCGTTTGAAACTCAAGAGGTATCTCCGAACTCTTCTACTTCTAATAAAGATTTAAATATTCATAATTTGCAAAAAGAGAATGAGGAACTTTTTAAAACTATTGAAAAATTTGTTGAGGAGAAACACTCTCTTAATGACAAAGTGTTTGAACTTGAACGAGAAGTAAAGAGACTTACTTAACGCAAAGAGGTGGTTGAACCTTGCACAAGTTGTGAAAAACTTGTACATGAGGTTAACTCTTTGAATGACAAAGTATCCAAACTTCAAAAAAAGTCATTAAGTTTTTCTAAATTTAAGAAAAGTAGCAATGATTTGGATGACATGTTAAGTCAACAAAAATTGTCCCAAGATAAGGAAGGTCTTGGATTTTCAAAAATTGAGAAAACCACTTCCGTAAGTTTAAGCAAACCAATAATGTATGTAAAAGAAGGACAAAATGAAAAACCAAATGTTTTGTCTAATGTTCTTGTTAAACCAATTGTTCCTCAAACTCCTTTTGCAAATACTCGAGGTACTCAAACACCCATTACAAGAAGAGAAACCTCAAAACAATTTTACAACCCGATTTCACGTAATGAAATTGGACACACACAAGCTCGAGTCGACCATAGACCTATCTTACCCACACCAAATATGAAACCATCATATAACCAAAAACATGCTTTTCAAAATAATCAATCATCTTCAAGGAGAAATTTCTACAACAAGCAAAGGTCTTCACATCGGCAATATAACTCATACCAAAGGAGAGACAACTCCTACCCAAACCAAAGATTTTTTAGACCACACAACCATCAAAACTTTGGACCAAGTTTTCAAAACCAAAATGACTTTATAAACAACCCTTGGTCTATGTTTTCAAGCTATGGTCTTGAAACACTAAATGTCTTGCTTCATGACCTAAGAATGTTCAACTTGGGAATGTTTTATGCTAACCAAAATGGACCCAACAAACATTGGGGACCAAGTTTTTGAGTTTTATGTTTGATCGGTATAGACTTGAATCGGTCTATTTGACAATCAAAATGGTTGAGTTAATACACATAATCGGTTGTAGAAGATTGTTTATTTCATACAAGGGGTATGATGGTGTGCATTAGTAACCTTCGAGGAAAGGTCATCAGTAGACAAAGCATCAATGGTGGATCTTCATCTTGTGGTCGTAAAACAATAAACATCCATTAAAATCAAGCTAAGTCTTCTATTATACCTATGAATCCTTGATAACGCTCAAAATTAACATATTTTTAGTCGCGTTATTGTTTGATTTATGAGTGGAAATTGGTCATATTTGTATATATTTGTTACTTAATCGTGGAAAAGTGTTTATACATGCAAATATAGCCAAAAGCAGGTAAAAATGATTAAAAGATGAAGAAATAAAGTGGACATGCATTTTTGGAGAGTTTCAAGAGGATCAAGGAAGAAAGAAACGTTGCATGGACAAAAGGATTTGATAAAGACAAGTTTACTACACGAAATTATCAAGGAAATATCAAGTTCTAATGGACAAAGTCATGCCACGAAGTAAAATATTGCATGCAACGTAAAACGACGAAGAAAAGACATAGAAACATGTTCAGACTAAATCCAACCGATCGGTTGCAACCCGCAACTGAGTCGGCTGGAAACGTGCCAGGATTGACCATCCGATCGGATGGCGAGAAACTGATCGGATGGTGATAACTGAAGTTACAAGTTTTGTATTTATTGGCGAATTTACTCCCCATAATCATGTGAGGCTGATCATTTCTGCTTATTTACTGAGGATAGACATTTTTACTTGAAGGATAAGTGTCATTAAGCTATATAATGAGCACTTAGGGCCTAGAGTTACTTGTACCACCATTATCTAACTTAGTATTACACCAAATCTTGTTAGTTTATCTTATATTGCCTGAAAGTTTACTAAGTGTTGTAAAAACGTCCAAAACGTGTTGAGTTAGAGTCTCAAGCATTGGTTCGAGTGTGGAGTTGTTTACTTACGTTAGTGAGCAATTGGAGGAGTGTGGTTGCTATAGTTCCACAAGTTTACTCATTGTCATTTTCAAGACTAGGTACACCTTGATATTTATAATGAACAATTGTTACTTTAAGTTTTATGAAAGTTTTCTTATTTACTTGTGTTTTAATATGATTGCTATGGAGTAATTTGTGATATACTTGTGTATATGATGTGATTGGTTAATGGAGTAGTATTTTATGAAAAAGGTGATGCATGAAAACATATCTATTTTATGAGTTTGTTGATATAACACCTTTTCTTGCTTAATTTGTCGGTAAAAACAATTTCTTGAAAAATAGGTCCGAAAGGATTTTCAACTTGTTTTTATTCCAAAATATTAATGCACCAAATTAGTATGGAATAGGATGCTTGACAACCATCTTATTTACTTGTTAAAATAGATTTGAGACGATTTCATCACGAAAAATGACCGAAAGGATTCGTAGGAATTCATAAGAAAAGAATTGATTTTCTAAACAACCATGTGTTTATAGGATTGTCATACTAATTTGATATGTCCGAAAGGAGTCATTTAGGTGATAGAATTCTTAGTGGTAGTGAAAACATGACATACATCATAGATTGTATAACTACTCATTTTTAAGTTGCGCATCATAACAAGTTTTACACCATACTTCGTACTCAAATTGTTACGATACTTCTAATTACCTATCAAGGAATTATACACAAGTATATGTTTAGTTTTTATTGAGTTTCTTTTAAATTAAGATTTTACATAAATTTGGATTGACAACCCTTATTTAACAAACGTTTTTCTTATTACTAAAACCACCAAATCCCTTGGGACGATCTCGACTTACCCACCTTTATTACACCGGACGAGTATACTTGCTCGTATGTGCTAGATAATAATCGGATAATTCGTGTTTATAAATTTTAAAACTTGTACTAATAAAACGCACATCAAGTTTTTTGGCGCCGTTGTCGGGGATTTGATTAATTTTCTTAGTTTTTAGTAATAAAATTGTTTGTAATTTGTGAAATTTTAAAATTTTTAGAGTAAAAAAAAAAATTGGTTTTTTGACCAACCGAATTGGATGGACAACCATCCGATCGGTTGGTGGTCTCGGTAAAATTTATAGGATTATGTTTTTAGTAATTAATTTTTATTTTTCTGTTTTTAGTTAATTAGTTTTAATAATTATATAATTAATGTTAGTTTTTAATAGTTTTAAGTTGCAATTATTAGTCATTTTAATGTTTTAGAAGTTTTAATTTCAATTAATGATTTAGTAATTTTTAAAGATACCTTAGTTAATGCCAGTGTTCTAAAAGGCGCGCCAAGGCGCCGCCAAGGCGTCGCCAAGGCGCGAGGCGTGGCCTCGCCGCCACGAAATAGACCATGGCGGCTGCTCTAGGCGTGGTGTGGGAAAAGGCGTGAAAAGGCGTGGCGCGCCTTTTTGAAACAGTTTTGGTTTTTCTAGTTTTTTTTTTTAATTATTATTATTATTTTAATAACTATTTGAACGATCATTTGAAATTTGGGCTATTTGTTATTTGGGTTTGATAATTATATAATAAGTAGTAGTTAAATGTTTAATATAGTAGTCCAAATGTATATGAAATATGATATTATAACATAAATGATAAATATATAAATATTTTTTCGCCGCCTTAGTCACGCCGCAAAAAACGCCATGGCTTCGCCTTGGCGCGTAAGGCTTGAGGCGTGGCCTTGCCGCCACGCCACGCCTCACGCCATTTATAACATTGGTTAATGCTTTCATTGTTTTTAATTTCATAATTAAAGTTTTATTAAATATTAGTAAAAAAAATATTATTTAGTGTAAAAACTCCAACCGATCCGGTTGCGGGTTCCAACCGATCGGTTGGAGGTGGTCATTTGTGCTAACCGATTCGGATGGGGTACAAACCGATCGGTTGGTCGTCTCGGTAAAATTTTAGACATTTTTAATTTTTAGTTTATTTTCAATTTTTTGTGTTTTATTTAGTTAATTTACTTGTTCTTATTTCATATTAAGAGTTATTTGATTATAACTAACCCTCATGCTAATGATTTGGATTTTTTTTTATGGTTATGTTATAGTTAGTAAGTGCTTAAGTTGAAATGGAGAGTTTGAGTCAGATTTCTGCGTATTTGAAAGACTTGGAAGATATGTTCAAGGATTCCGGTGATTCCTTGGAAAAGTTGGAGAGTATGTTGGAAAAAGCCAAGTTGGATTTAGAAGGAGAAGAAGTTGTTGGTGACAATGTTTCTTATTTGCCACATGAAATGTGTTACCCAAAGAAGGAGAAGGAGAGAAAAGTTGTTGTTTTCACTAAAGCACCACCTAAGAAATATAATGCTCCACACATGAGGTATTCTACACCTTGTGCGGTGGAAGGAGTTAAAGCGTGGGATGCGGAATTGAATATGGAATATAGAGACAATTACATTTCGGAAGAAATGCTTGACAAGCTTGGTTTTGTTAGGCTTGATTATGGAAGTTATGGTAAGAAGGAAGTGAAAGGAGTTAGAGTGAATATTCATTGTCACATCTTTAAAGTTGATTTTGTTGTTTTGGAGTATACTAATGAAGATGAACCGGAAGTGATTTTTGGTAGAGATTTTTTAGTGAGTACCAAGTGTAGTTTGGATTTTGCACTTGGGGAGTTGAGAATCAACATAAGTGATTTGGAAGAAGGGAAGAGTGTGAATGATATGCTTGTTGATGTTTGTGAAGGAATGGAAATGATGAAGGAAGGAACGGATGAAGTTTGTAAGATGGGGAAAGCTAACCGAAACAAAACACCATTGAACAAATTAACCCAACCCTCCACCCAAAAAGAAAACAAATCATCATCATCATCATCATCATCATCATCATCATCATCCAAAACACCACCTAATTCACCAAAAAGTACCAAACCTTTAACCAAAGAGCAAAAACAAGCTATTTTGGAAAATCTTGAAGCAAAAATTAGTGAATTGATGGAAAACAAACCGGTCATTGAGGTATTGAGGAATTATATGGAGTATAGGAAGAAATTAGATGGAGTTATGTTAGTAAAGTCTAAGTTGGAGGATAATAGTTTTGATGAAGTAGAGGAGAGAAGGATAATTGAGAATGGGCTCCCAAAGAAAATGAATGATCCCGAAAATTTTGTATTACCGGTTAAAATTAATGGGACAACTCCTTTATATACATTAGCCGATACGGGTTCTAGTGTGAGTATTATGCCTTATCCATTGTATCATAAGTTAGGATTAAGAGACCCTACACCTAACAATTCTAAACTCACTATGGCGGATAATTCTAAGGCGAAAGCAATGGGAGAAGTAAGAAATGTGAGAGTTCAAATTGGTTATCAAGCATTCTTGGCGGATTTTCTTGTGTTTGATGTTGCGGTTGATAAGGAACTACCTTTGTTGTTAGGTAGACCATTTTTAAGAACTTGTGAAGCTATAATAGATATGGGAAGAGGTACCATGACAATTGATGATGGAGTTCTTAAGAATACTTACTATCCAAAGCCTAGAGGGGGTAGTAATGGAGATGATAATGATGAGGACCAAGAGGAGGATTACCTTGGTTGCTTTGAAGTAGGAAGGGATGAAGATGGTAGACCAAAGTTTGGTCCATGCACACCTAGTTTCTTTGATATTGAAGATGAAATGGAAAGAGCTCTAGCAATGGAGGCTTTCTTTAATCCATTTAAAAATATTTTTGTGTTTAACAAGTTGACAGATTTTCTTGGATCTTTACCGGTCAAATTGAAGAACTTGGAATGGGGTTCCGAAGGTCATAGCATTTACCAAAGAGAAGAAGGAGATGGTGATTGGCATTGAAAATTTGATATCACATGTCCTAGCGGAAAGAACTTTGCACGAACTTTCAAAACTCAAAAGACTACTAGGAAGTTGGCAAACAAGTATCGTGGAGAAGACATTCTTAGGAATGAATATTTCTATGGATGAAGAAGATTGATCACAAGAATAAAGCATATCTTGTGCTAGTTTGTTTGTTTCGTACTTTTATTTTTCATGCATTTTATTTCATGTTTTTAAGTTTTATGCATCTCATGTTTGAATGAGACTATTTATTTAGCTATCTATCTATTTATTTATTTATTTTTTATTTAGTTTTAGTTTTTAGTTTTTAGAGGTTAAGTTATGTTTTTAGTTTTAAGTTTAGAAGTAGAAGTAGATGACCAAAATTTTTGGTAGACAATGTGTGTTGGAATACATACAAGATTATAAGTTTGAGAAAAGAAAAAGCTACTAGCACTTGTGTCAAGTTTAGTAGTGGAGAAAAAACTTTGAAAAATCAATTTCATACCAAACCGAACGGATGGATTCACAACTGATCGGATGGAGTTGAATATATAAACCAAAATTTTCAAAAACTTAAGAAAAACACATACACACAATTCACCAAAAATTGGGGTTAAAAATTCGACCATAAGAAGTTGTTAGAAGGTTGCAGGAGTGATAATTAATCATCAATGGCATCAAGTCAAGTAAGTTATATCATTAATTTTGTTCAATTAAGTTTTAATTCGGATGATTGAAATTAGGTCACGAATTGGGTATTTTTGAATTAGTTCGAATTAAGATGTAATATTTTGGGGATAAGTGATTAGATGATAGGAGAAGGTATTGCAAAAAGAATTAGATCAATTGGTTAAGTTTTGAGTAAGAATTCATTGATTGAATTTTCGGATTGAATTGGGTATAATCTTTGGAGCTAGTTTATTTGCAATTGATAAATCCCAGAAGTTATATGATTGATAATTAGTGATGTTAGGTTATTGCATTGTTGATTAGAGCACTAATTGGAAGATTTTAGTAGATGATGTTCTTGGTTTTTATAGAATCATTATGTTGATGATTGAAAATGTTAAGAATCATTGTTAGGAGAGTTTGAATGTTAGAAGTACTCAAGAATGGGATATTACAAGTTAGAAAGAAGTTCGGATTGATTGGGAAACGTTTAGGATGGATTGAGGATGAATGAAGTTTGCAGAAAACTCCAACCGAATCGGTTGCGAGTTGCAGCCGATCGGTTGGGAGTGTGCCAAAGTTGCATCCGATTCGGTTGGACCTCAAACCGATCGGATGGGCGCCTCGGAAAAATTTTTGATAATTTTTGAAAATGTGTTTTCTAGTTTCTAAATTGATTGATATTAGTTCTTATACTTATATACTAACCTAATTTGAGATTTCTTTCAGGGAAATGTTGCAAGATTGGGACGAAATCCGATTGTTAACAAGTATTTGAAAAGGAACGAGAGGAAGAGGATTACTTTCAGTTTGAAACCGGAGTCTAATGAAAATGTCAAGTTTTCTCATGTGCAAAACA
>JARVZY010000155.1:0-81705 GCA_030686995.1 Artemisia argyi | reverse complement strand
AGGTAGGAAAAGATATCCTGCTACAAAGTGAAACAGCGAAACAGGTCGATTAGATACTTGATGTATAAAGCTAAAATTGGCCAAGCAGGTTAACTTTTAGAAGATGAATCTGGTCAAATGGGTCGATATGGGTAAATTGGGATTTCGAACAGAATCAAATGTATGCATAGATAGCCCTATCATAGCTACAGCTTATATTATGGACTAGCTTATGGGCTTATTAAAATTTGCAAAAGCTAATAAGCTCTATTGGGATTATTAGCTTATCAACTTGAGGTCATGGCTTATTTAAGTCCATAATCTCAAGCTCATAAGCTCAAAAAGTGAGCTTATCGGCTTGTCCAGACTTTTCCAAATTTGACTTAGCTTATTTGATGGGCTTATGAGCTTATTTAAAATTTGATAATCTCATTTTATTATGAGCTTACCTACTTGAGCTTATGAACTTAGCCATAATCTCAAGTTGATGAGTTCATATAAGGCAATCATAACCCTCGCTAACCATGGACGCTAAACTCACAGTTAAGCTTATCTTATAAATATAACATTAGTTTTGGAGGTTGAATTATGGTGTAATATATTTTTCTAAGACGTACATTAGCAAAGAAAGTACAGAATTCTAATAATATATACAAGTGTCATTGACTCATACCTTCAAATTGACGAAGAATCACCAGTGAAGAGAGAAAATATGGGAGATCGATGGGTTTTGTGGATTTTATATGTACTCGTAATTAGTCGTATTAAACAAGCAGTTTATAAATTGTATATATATAGTGTTGGGTTCAGATTTGTCTTTGGTCATAACAGCCCTTCAAATAAGCCTAAATTTTCTCAAGTAACCAGAAAATTTAGGCTACGTTTGGCAAAAGTAGTTGTGAGCAGTAGCATTGAGCTGTGAGCAGTGAGCAGTAGCCAAAAAAGCTCACAGCTTCATAAAGAAGCATTGGGAAAATGAGCTTTCTTAAAAAATAGCAAAGTCCACAGCTCTCATGCCAAACGAACACTAAAAATAAAAAAGCTCATTGTTCACCGCTCATTGCCCAAAAAAGCTCCAAAAAGCTTTGTGCCAAACATAGCCTTAAGCTTATTAATTAAAAGTTTCATATAAAAGCTCATAAGCCTAAACTCATATGAGCTTTTGTCAAAAAGCAAAAGCTCATTAAAGAGAAGAAATTATACATGTATACATCGAGTAGGACGATGTTGTTTAATTAAGGCTAATTAACATTAAGATTACAAAGAGACAATTTTTAATACAAAACCATGATACTATTTTTTAGTAAAAAGATCGAAGGTATTGACTTATCAATCATTTTTCTGGCCTAATAACCTTTATACAATATTTGTTATTTGTAGTTGCTAATTCTTTTGGAGTACCTATTTTTATTTCTTTGGTTTCTAATTGTTCTAGCTCATAATAACATAAAAATGTTTGACAAATTACCATATATACATTTCCCACATGAAACATCGTAGTTTCATGTTGGGCTTGAAATTGAATTTGCTTTAGCCCGGCCAAAAATGTGTTTGTGTATGTGGGTTTTCAATTTAGACTTTTTTTTTTTTAAATTATACAGTGACATAAAAAAAGGTCATGCACTACATGTGCTAAATATGTACATGACCTTTAAAAACCATAGACGCAAGAACTAAATGGTTGCATGATAAAAAATCATTGCACTAATAAGAAAACGGAAACAAAAACGTTCCAAAAAATTACATAGCAAATTGGCTTCGCCACAACACGCGGGTACCTATCTTCTCGTTACAGACAAAGTTTGAAGATTATAAAGACTCTTAAGAGGACCAACACAATTTAAATAAGAAGATGAAGCAAGTCCAAAAGCACACCCAAAATAGATCAAGTCGGCCAGTTATAAACCCGTTTCAAGTAGCTAGGAACTGGTTCAAGAAGAAAGAGAAAAGGTCGTTGACAGCAGCTGGGCCCCACGCGCTTAAGAAGACTCTGTTGGAGCAGACATCGAAACCAAGGGGTCGCATTATTAGATATTCAAATGTTACAAGTATATACCTTCTCTTCCTCTTGTGTATTGCTCGCAAGAAAATTTAGTTATACGGATACCCAAACCCACAACGTGCGGGTACCGGCTAGTACTTTTATAACTTATACGAGTAACAATTATCAAGTTTTTTGCACTAAAATATACTACTTCGTATCTTGTACACATAATGACGAATGAGGTTTCTTGTGGTTATAACCGCAAATAATGATGAATGAAACAAATTTGTACATTGATGAATGGCGACCACTCAGCAACACACCGTACGCTCTAAACTAATAGAGATAAAAAGTTAATCCTTGTTTAATCTTATTTATATCATACTTAATTTGCATTATCAGTCATGACTTCTATACCGAGTGAAAGATTTTTTAAATGAGCATCTTGTATATGGTTGTTTTTATCTTTTTAAGACTGTTAAGATCGAAATCGGATTAGAATGTAGCAGTATACTTTCATGGGTACAAACCCAACTCAAAAGATTTACACATAAAAGAACTGAAGAACAAGTACATTTGACCATCAAAATTAATAAATCATTTGCACCAAGCGTACATTTAAGGCCCGTTTGGTTCGCAGAATGTTCAAACTAATACAGACCGATTATAACTGTACCTAAAAAGTGCGTTCGCTGAATGGGTCAAATGGGTTGAAAGTCGTCCGTAGTATATTCACAGGGCATGAAACGTCATACATTATATATGCTTAAGTAAAATTCTTTAAATCAGTCTCAGATTCTCGAAATTTATTAACAGGTTAATGGAAATAAAATCAATGATCTACCCATTATGCTAAATGCATTCAAAGAACCATATTAGTTATGTTGTGAAAAGAAAGCAGATTGTTGATCAGTGTTCTCTACAAAGTGCTAAGAATGTAAGAATAGTAGAAGTGGCAAAATGGTCACACCGAACGGGTCAGGAATGGCCATTTATGGGTCAAAATGGGGAACTTCCGGATATAAGCCAGGTTTGCCAATTAAACACTTTAGGTCAAAACTTTGAATTTTTAACAGAATCACCAGCTTCCTTTGCATTATTCTCTTAAACATAATTAGGGTCGACAATATTATCCAAACTAGCTAGCTTTTATTCTCTCAATTCTAAATGAATGCTAGTTTCGCCAACTCAGATTGTATACTACTTACTCAAATGGAGTGTAATTAATTTGAATTATGGAAATTAAGGAAATAAACCAAAACCAAAACCCGAAAAACATGAATTACTTATCCATGTCTATTCAATAACTTCAACTAATACGAAGAAAACAAATAGTAACGAAACATATCTTTCTTGAATTTTGAATAAAGATGCAAACATACAAATTTTCCATAACTTTAACTAACCTGCACCATAATACATGCTAGAAACATTGATATCACCTCTAAGTTAAGCACGAAACTACATGCAATACATCTAGCTTCTCGTTAACTTAAATCACCACACTGCAACACTTTGTTAGCTCCAAAGTTTGAAATGTTGACATAGTCTTTTCCCCAATTTAAGTCAAAGTAGACATGCAATCTTAGTCATCAAGCAAAAGTAGTGTTTCCGTGTAGGCACACACAAATAATGATAATCTTTTTGCAGAAATACCAAAATAATCAATGCGCTCTGATTTGGGATCATAAACCGAAAGTTCATAATCTAATTCTTTTTCTATTCTCACTTCAACTAAAGGTTCGCCACTCTTTCTAAATCCAAATACTCTTGATATTGATACATCAGGTTTATTATTATTGATGGTGTATAATTTTATAAATGATTTCGGATCACCATTTTCCATCATCCAGACATGATATTCTCGTACATGCAATTCAAGTACCTCCCCAAGCACAACAAGAGACCCATTAAACTTGCGTAGATATATCCAACGGTAAGGGTAAAAGACTGATTCTAAATCATCAGGAAGTCGTATTTCTGTAAATTCTTCACTTATCATATCAAATGATAGAATCACATTAGAATGACTAATCATATCAAAAGCAAGCCAATAGATAAACCTATCTATTACTTCAGGATAGCTCACAGCTTCTGTCACTACTGTCCTTCGAGGGAGATTGATAGATAGACTTTTCCAAGCCCCCGAGCTTAATCTAAATATCTCAACTCGCCAAGTAGTGTCAGTAAAAGTGTTATTTTCCCCTGGACTAAATTCAATTGAAATGTTAAGAAGCATAGGGTCAAGAGTGTGAGGACAAACCCCAAAACCAAGCCTAGTTTCATACTTACTTGTATCCAACACATTAGGCACATCAATAGCAACCGACTTCCCAATGGTAGGATTCCAAATGACAGCTGTTTTCTTTCCGGAAACACTTGGCTTTCCAGCATATTCATAAAAGCAGAATAGGCCTTGAGAGCAACCAACTATTGCCGGTTCGTTAAGTAGTTTAACAGACACGGGAGCTGTTAGGGAAACTTTATGATGGGGGAAAGTATCATCCGTAGAAACATAATTGTGCTCATTATCATATCTTACAAGTATATGTTGTTGCAGCTCATGATCAGTGTGTTGGTAATCAGCAATAAACGCAGAGCTTTCGATGAGAGACTTACATTCTTTTGATACGGATCTCAAGCAAAGCAATGATCTAATAGGAAGCCTTTTCAAAATATTCCCTTGGATTTCGAAAGGTATGTTGTCCCACATTTTCTAAAAGGTTCTGCAGAAGTTAGGAAAAGATCTCCTGCTACAAAGTGAAACAATGAAACGGGTCATGTAGGTTAAATTTTAGCAAATGAATCGGATCAAATGGGTCAATATGGGTAAATTAGGATTTCGAACAAAATCAAATATTATGCATAGATAGCGTTAACATATAATAATTTGATTAAGAATCAAATAATTTGTCTTAGCTTATTTGATGGGCTTATGAGCTTATTTAATATTTGATAAGCACATTTTATTATGAGCTTACCTACTTAAACTTATGACCTTATAAAGCCATAATCTCAAGTTGATAAGTTTATATAAGGCAATCAAATAAGCTTAAACAAACACCAAGTGCATAAGCCCGTAATAAGCTAATTTAAACACCCTCAAATTATTTTAGTTTTAAAGGGTGTTATAAGTCTAAGCATATTTGTGACTTGTGAGCTAACAATTATGTTCAGAGATTACCTTATAGCTTGTAATGAATAAGTTAATAAGCTTATGTTAAATAGGATTGGCTAACCATTATAACCTTACATTTTTTTCAAATCATAACGATTGCAACAAGTAGCAAATATCGTAAACTCGTAAAAGAGTAATATTATTGAATGTATTTTTTATGAATATTACATATAGAATCGTATGTCCATTTATAATAGAACATAGTTTCTGACATTATACAACATAATCATAACCCTCCTTAAACCCAATGGACGCTAAGCTCACAATTGTGCTTATCTAATAAGTATAACATTATATATAGTGGTTGAGCTATTCAACTATGGTGTAATAAATATATTTATCATTGACTCGTACCTTCAAATTGACGAATAATCACCAGTGATCAAGTGAGAAAACAGAGAAAAGAATAGGGGGATCGTGTGTTTTGTGGAGTTTAATGATACTCATAAGGGAAACAAGCGGTTTATAAATAAAAGTTTTGGGCTTAGATTTGTCTTTTGTCATAACAGCCCTTCAAATAAGCCTAAATTTTCCCAAATAACCGCATAATTTAAACATGCAAAAACTTTCATAAAAAAGCTCATAAGCCTAAACAGCTAAACTTATAAGAGCTTTGGATATGGTCATGTGGTAGTGATGTGCTCCGACCACACTGATGTTATGACGCCTCATTCAAAGTCCATGGTAACAACCGTGGAAAAATGCTTTCAAACTAAGTTACAATAACAAGTCATCATACAAAACTTATAGAACACGTACCTTATAGAACTTTGATTCAGTTCATGTTGTATGAGGCGGTTGTTTAGGCTAAAGCAACCCAAAAACACCACCGAGTCGGTTTTCCAATTTACACATACAATAACCTAAAGAGATTATAACCGTAACTACAAGATAACAAGTCTGCATATAAGTTCAACACCAGCTTAAAAACGCTGTCACCCTTTGTATATCCCATAAATTCAAAACGCAACTTTCATACTTTCATGGGTACAAACTACAAACCCAACTTAAAAGATTTACACATACTGGATTTACACATACTGGAGAGCTCTTTTCACATAATGGATTTGCTTCACAATCAAACGAGAACAAAAAGTGGTGGCAAGTAGTGATATGGGTGACCGGGTATTTCATATGGAAAGAACGTAATAATCGGGTTTTCAACAATAAGGTGACAAACGTAAACAAAATAGTACAAGATATCCAGTTGAAAAGCTTTCATTGGATTTCACGTTGGGCTAAAAGTGGGTCTTGGTGTTGGCAAGAATGGTTAAGAGATCCGAACAAGAGTCGAGTCAGCTTAATGTCAGCTTAACTTCAGATCGTGTTTCAAGCTTACAGGACCTGTGTTCAAGATTCTTTGGTCATCTGGTGTGATTTATGATACTAATATTGTGTATCATGTTTGGCTATGTGTTTGGTTACCATCTGGTGGTAATGCTGCAGTGAGTACCAGGCTCAAGTGTTTGCAACTTTGCATTTGTCTACAATAGTGTGGCTGCAATATCTGTTTTAAAAGGAAAAAAATGGTGATTTGCTGCAAGTGTGTCTTGTCTGTATTGTTTGGTTAGGACAGTGTAGGATATGCCCTGTTAGGCTGTTGGTGTGCTTGTTGTTTTTTGGGGTCCCTCCTTATCTTAATTGGCTTGATTAATTAAGGGGGATGCCTTGGTTTGTATTTTTGTTTGTTGCGTGGTTATAAAAATGTTGCCTTTCTAAAAAAAAAAAAGATTTACACATACAAGAACAGGTACATTTGACCATCAAGATAAATATTGATAAGTTCACTTGCACAGTTTCAACCTGCATACGTCTAAGAGCATAATATTTAAACACTCTTCTTTCCACAAACATCCTTTGAAATAAGTTTTTCTTCGATCTTGTTGGCGAACGTCACTTTTGGCCTCATCAGCTTCTGTTGCAATCATAAAAAGTAAAAACCAATGCTTCAGTTACCTTATAACACTAATGTCGTATTTCATTGATCTCTACCCAAAGTTTTGAAACTCATTTGGCTGAAAAACCGCTAATATTAGTGTTTTAATGTTTTGTCCTTAAATGTCAGACGTGTTAAATTATAAAAGAAATCACTACAAGAAAGGGGCCAAAACGCCCAGACTGTATCCAAATGCTTAAAACCTCCTCAACTTGTATAGTTATCGTAATCAAAAAGAATACATTAGTTATTTTACTATGAAAAAATAAGTTGGAATACATACCATGCTCCTGCAGTGAAAACTTAGATCCTCGTTCATTTGTGAAAGCCGTGCTTTTGCTACTTCTTCCTTGTACAAAGCTTTTTCACACGCTTCTTTTATCTAGAATACAACACAAAATAAACTATGGAGTCACCTTGTTTGAATATTGTTATTCACTGGCACTTTTAGATGTCTGTCTGTCAAATTGATCCAAACAGATGCTGCACTGATCTCCTGCTCTCCACGGGCAACCATATTGGGAGCATTATTACCCACCTTCAGATTTTTTTTCAGGCAATTTGGCGTCAACTATCTCAAAATTCAAAGAATCTGACATTAAAATTCGAAGAATTTGACACGTATTATATTTAAGTTTTCATTAACTTCAATCGCCACACTGCAACACTTTATTAGCTCCAAAGCTTTCGATGTTGACATTGTCTTTTCCACGATTTACATCAAAGTAGATATGCAATCTTAGTGACCAAGCAAAAGTAAGGTTTCCGTGTAGGCACTCACAAAAAATGAAGATTCTTTAGCAGAAATCCCAGTAAAATCAGCGTGTTCTGACTTGGGATCATAAACCGAAAGTTCAGAATCTTCTGAAGTAAAAAGCTCCGCCGCTTCAATTAAAACTTCGCCACTCTTTCTAAATCCTAATACATCTATTATTGCCCTAGCTGGTATGTTACTCTTGACAGTGTATAATTTAATAAATGATTTAGAATCACCATTTTCCATCATCCATACACCATATCCTGTTATATCCACGTTAACATATATATCCTCAAGCACAACAAGAGACCCATTAAACTTACGTATATACAACTCATCGTGAGAGTTATGGTTTACTGCTAAATTATCGGGAAGTAGTATTTCTATAAATTCTTCATTTATCATATCAAACGATATAATCAGATTAGAACGACTAATCCTATCCAAAGCAAGCCAATAAATAAACCTGTCTATTACTTGAGCATAGTTCTCTTTTAACACAATATTCCTTCGAGGGAGATTTTTAGATAGAGTTTTCCAAGCCCCCGAGCTTAATCTAAATATCTCAACTCGCCAAGTAGTGCAAATAAAATTGCTATTTTTCCCGTGACTATATTCTAATGAAATTTTAACAAGCATAGGGTCAAGAGTGTGAGGACAAACCCCAAAACCAACTACAGGATCCAACACATTAGGCACATCAATAGCAACCGACTTCCCAATGGTAGGATTCCAAATGACAGCTGTATTCTTTCGGAAATAAGTTGGCTTTCCAACATATCCATAAAAGCAGAATAGGCCTTGAGAGCAACCAACTATTGCTAGTTCGTTAAGTAGTTTAACGGACATGGGAGTTGTTAGGGAAACTTTCTGATGGGGGAAAGTATCATCATCCACAATAGAAACATAATTGTGCTCTAAATCATATCTTACAAGTATATGCTGTTGCAGCTCAGTGTGTTGGTAACAAGCAATAAATTTCGAGCTGTCGATTAGTGACTTCCATAGTTTTGAAACGGATCTGAATTGAATCAATGATTTGACAGGAAGCCTTTTCATAATTTCCTCTTGCATTTCGCAAGGTAAGTTATCCCACATTTTTGAAAGGTTCTGCAGAAGGTAGGAAAAGATCTCTTGCTACAAAGTGAACAATGAAAAGGGCCGATTAGATACTTTATGCATAACTCTGAGTTTTAGAAAATGAATCAGGTCAAATGGGTCAATATGGGTAAATTGGGTTTTCGAACAGAATCAAATATTATGCAAAGATAGCCTCAACATATAATTTCATAGCTAAAGGGGTGTTTTGAATTAGCTTATATTATGGACTATTGGCTTTCTGAAATTTGGAAAAGTTAATAAGCTATATTGGAATTATTAGCTTATCAACCTGAAAGCTAATAAGCACAAAAAGTGAGCTAATCGGCTTTTCCAGACTTTTCCAAATTTTCTTAGCTTATTTGATGGGCTTATGAGCTTATTTAAAATTTGATAAACCCATTATATTATGAGCATATCCACTTGAACTTATGACCTTATAAAGCCATAATCTCAAGTTGATAAGTTCATATAAGGCAGTCAAATAAGCTTAACAAACACCAAGTGTGTAAGGCCGTAGAATAAGCTAATTCAAACACCCGATTTTAGTTTTAAAGGGTGTTATAAGTCTAAGCATATTTGTGACTTGTGAACTAACAATTATGTTCAATGATTACCTTATAGCTTTATGATGAATAAGTTTATAAGCTTATGTTAAATTGGATTAGCTTTATGATTATAACCTTACATGTTTTCAATTCATAAGGAATGTATTTTTGTATCGATATTAAATATATAGAATTGCATGTCTATTTAGTATTTATAACAGAATTTAGTTTTGACATTTTACAAGTAATCATAACCCTCACAATTAAGCTAATTTTATAAATATAACATTAGTTTTGGAGGTTGAATTATGGTGTAATAAATATATTTTTCTAAGACTTTAACAAAGAAAGTACAAAACTCTAATAATATATTCAAGTATCATAGAATCATACCTTCAAATTGACGAAGAATCACCAGTAGAAAACAGAGATAAGAATATGGGAAATCGATGGGTTTTGTCGGGTTTATATAATACTCATAAGTCGTAAAAGTCATAATAAACAAGGTTTATAAATAGAAGTTTTGGTTTAGATTTGTCTTTTGTTATAACAGCCCTTCAAATAAACCTAAATTTTCTCAAATAACCACACAATTTAAGCTTACAAAAACTCTCATAAAAAAGCTCATAAGCCTAAACTTACAAGAGCTTTGGTTATGGCCATGTGGTAGTGATGTGGTGCTCCGACCACATCGATGTTATGACGCCTCATTCAAAGTCCATGCTAACAACCGTGGAAAACAGCTTTCAAACTAAGTTACGAAAACATGTTCAAGATACATATTATACTGTATATCATTTTTTCTTTAAGTGTGAACGTTACGTAGACCGAAAATGCAAATTGAAACTTAGATTTTTTGCAAAACCTAGTTTTCCTTTTAAGTACGGGTAAACTACTAAACTTTCAACATTTTGGATTCAGTTGTCCGCAATCCACATGCACACAGTTAACATACACCGACACACAGACATACAGTAACTAGTCATCATCCACAACTTATAGAATACGTACCTTTTAGAACTTTGATTCAGTTCACATTGTATGAGGCTGTTGTTTAGGCTAAAGCAACCCAAAAACACCAACGAGTCAGTTTTCCAATTTACACATACAATAACCTAAAGAGATTATAACCGCAACTACAAGATAACAAGTCTGCATATAAGTTCAACACCAGCTTAAAAACGCTGTCACCCTTTGTATATCCCATAAATTCAAAACGCAACTTTCATACTTTCATGGGTACAAACTACAAACCCAACTTAAAAGATTTACACATACAAGAACAGGTACATTTAACCATCAAGATAAATATTGATAAGTTCACTTGCACAGTTTCAACCTGCATACGTCTAAGAGCATAATATTTAAACACTCTTCTTTCCACAAACATCCTTTGAAATAAGTTTTTCTTCGATCTTGTTGGCGAACGTCACTTTTGGCCTCATCAGCTTCTGTTGCAATCATAAAAAGTAAAAACCAATGCTTCAGTTACCTTCTACATGCCTAACCGCTACGCTATACTAGATTATGTACTTATAACACTAATGTCGTATTTCGTTGATCTCTACCCAAAGTGTTGAAACTCATTTGGCTGAAAAACCACTAATTTTAGTGTTTTAATGTTTTGTCCTTAAATGTCAGACGTGTTAAATTATAAAAGAAATCACTACAAAAAAGGGGCCAAAACGGCCAGACTGTATCCAAGTGCTTAAAACCTCCTAAACTCGTATAGTTCTCGTAATCAAAATGAATACATTAGTTATTTTACTATGAAAAAATAAGTTGGAATACATACCATGCTCCTGCAGTGAAAACTTAGATCCTCATTCATTTGTGAAAGCCGTGCTTTTGCTACTTCTTCCTTGTACAAAGCTTTTTCACACGCTTCTTTTATCTGAAATACAACACAACATAAATCCCTTTAAAGCTGAAACGAGGTTTAAGTATATTCACATCAACAAAAAAGGACAATTTTCTCACTCTGGATGCACTTATCTTACTCTCTACAACTGAAAATGATTTAAGATGTTTGCGAGCTATATAGAGCTATAGAAGAAGAATACCTGTTTTTCCTTATCAGTAGCAAGAGAATTGGAATCACTAGCAGTTGTTTCCAAAAGTTTCCGAAGAGACGTCAAGTCATTAATGAGATCCAATGCAACCTCTTCAGCATCATGCATCTGATTTCTGGAAAATTCGAAGGATCTTTCAGCGTGTAGACGAAACGACGTGCAGTTCAGACAGTTGCAGATCCCTCTGCACCCTCGTGGAGTTCTCTTCAAAATTCCATTTCTAAAATTTTCTCCATTGATGCCAGGAGTCATTAGCGGTGTAATCTGCAACGTTTGATGTGCACTTTCATTAACTAACTCCTGATTATCTTCACTGCAACTACCCTTTAAGCCAGTGAAGTCATTATCAGCATCAGTAATTTGCTCGGTACATATGTTGGGCACAGTTTCTATAGCTTTAACAGTTGCTTCTTCAACACATTTCAGATTATCTTTGAGCGGTGATAGTTCCAACTGTATCGAATTGTCAAATTCAACAGCTTCAGATTGTGAATTCACCTCCAACTGTGTAGTTGATCCACTGCATTCCATATCTGATCCGTGAGTATCCAAGAGATTGTCACTTGACACTAAAGTGGCGATTTTTTTTCTATCAAGTGATGTGTCAGCTGGAATTAATGTAGATGTGGGAGAATCTGATTTCTCATTAGCGGCATCTTGTTCAGGGTTACTAGTAATCTTAGGTTCATCCATACCAAGATTTTGATGCGACAAAGATAGTGTAGGTGGCTGCTGGCTTTGCTCCATACCCTTCACAACTTTTGAAGATTGATTTCCTTTTAAAATACCTGTCATAAAGCACAAACAGGCATTTAACAAAAAGAGATTGTGGAATTCTTCATTAAGAAAATAAAGTAAATATATGTTACACAAACCATCTTCGGCAACACTCATCAGAAATGGAAGCAATCTTCTATGAGTGTACGAGGTAGGAGTTTGAAGTAAATTCATCCTAGAGCATGGCGTAAGTACCTGACGAAGAATAAACAAACCAATATAAAATTAGCCATCAACACTACATAAAAGTAACGCTATTTCAGTGTCGAAATCCAACTTTAAAAATAACGCTACTTGTAAGTTGTAACTACCAAATTAGGATGTATAAACAAAAGAGGGTGAGCGTTACCGGCTTAGGTTTTGGCTTTACAACCACATCCAACATTATATCAGTCTTAGGTTTACTAAAGATGTCTGCATCTGGTGGTGTCATCTGCTCACACTCTTCTAATGTGTCGTTTAGAACGTCGTCATGGCTTTTCTGCACCACATCAGAACTCTCAACATTCCGACTTACTTCAGGATTCACTTTGTTTAAATGCTGTTCTTCACTAGCACTTTTAGATGACTCATCTGTCAAATTGATACCAACAGATACTGCACTGATCTCCTGCTCTCCACGGGCAACCATATTGGGAGCGTTATCACCCAACTTCAATTTTTGTTCAGGCAATTTGGCGTCAACTATCTCAAAATTCAAAGAATCTGACATTGAAATTATGCAAGTTAACAAGAGGTGATGATGCGCTAAAACATAGAATGAACAGATGAATAAATCTAGACCAGATTTAAGTGTGTGTATACCTGTGTCCTGTAGATAAGAGAGCAACCTTCTATAGCTAAATGAGCTTGGACTTTTGAAAACCTTCCTTCGACCACGCAAACTTGTTACCTGTCATTTATGCCATAAAGTAAAACTTTTAATGTCATTTCCAAAAGTACTCATCTTGTTCCCAAATTTGACCATAATTATGATAAGATAAGCATCATCATTAGTACTCAACTAAAGAATGACATGTACGTAGTAAATTCGTTTTTGACCCATTAACATGACGCGCTCATCCTACCACCTCTAATAATCGTACTCGCCCTATTTCAAGATCCTAAATCCGCCGCTAGATACGATCTTCCATATTATGTAGACTTGTTAACTATGATTTAACTAAATATATTACGGCTTTCAATGTCATTAATACAACTATATAAGTATCTTTAATAGTTTCAACTTTTCAAGTTACACCATACTGATGCACCAGATAATCAAGCACAGACTCGATCTTACATCAATCGACTCAATCAGATCAAGTAAACGCACAAACTAGCAAAAACACGGAAATGCAACTTTTAATGATGTTTAGTCCATTCATCATTTTTCAAATCTTACCATAATAAGGCATCAAATAAACATCAACGGTGACATTTAACTAGTTTAGCAAACATACTGATACATAGTACTTGCAACAAACCAAACAATCTGAAACAAACATCACTAGAATTAAATCAAACAAGCCCAAACTAAGAAATACCATCTTTTGGCTGAGCAAACTTGTTACCCCTAACATTTAATCTCATTTCCATATGTGCTCAGCATATTCCCAAATTCAACCATAATACTAAATCAGAACCAGGCTGGCACCAAATGGCCTAGTGATAAGGCACTTAAGTCTACGTTTTTTTTACTAAATAATGGCCTAGTGATAAATTAGTTATAAGGCATCAAATCAACATTCAACTAATTTATCAAATACAGCAACAATCAACTCAATATCATCAAATCATAACTAAACCAATATGCATTGTGAAAATTTATATAAATTGACTGTCTCCTACCGAAGACTGGCTCTTAACCGCATCTCCTTCATTTTTATCAGATTCAACAACCTCGCCAACTTTTATGACGTCATCACCCCCAAACTCACCTTCATTGATGAAATCACCAATAACAACCTCGTCATCTTTACTAATTTCATCACCTTTGATGACACCATACTCATTCACATTAACATCTCCTCCATCAATCTTCTTACAAACATCAATCTCAACAACTTCATCACCTTTGATGACGTCACCACTCACAAACTCGCCACCTTTGATAACGTCATCACACTCTTCTAGTGTGTCGTTTAGAACATCTTCATGGCTTTTCTGCACCACATCAGAGCTCTCCACATTCCTACTTACTTCAGGATTCACCTTGTTTTGATATTCATCTTCACTAGCACTTTTAGATGTCTCATCTGTCAAATTGTTGCCGACAGATATTGCACGGGTCTCCTCGACTTTATGGGCATCCATGTTGGGAGCGTTATTACCCAACTTGAGATTTTTTTCAGGCAATTTGCAGTCAACTATCTCAAAATTTGAAGAATCTGACATTTAAATTATGCAAGTTAATGAAAAGTGATGCGCTAAAACATAGAATGAACAGATGAATAAATATAGAACCGATTTAAGCATGTGTATACCTATGTCCTGTAGATAAGGGAGCAACCTTCTATAGCTGAATGAGCTAGGACTTTTGAAAACCTTCCTTCGACCACGCAAACTTGTTACCTGTCATTTATGCCAGAAAGTAAAACTTTTGATGTCATTCCCAAAAGTACTTATCGTGTTCCCAAATTTGACAATAATAATGATAAGATAAGCATCATCATTAGTAGAGCACATGCGTATATTAAGTCTTACTTTGCAAGAAAAAGTTGCAAACATCGACTCAATAGCATCAAGCAGAAGTAAACATTGCAATTTTCATGGGACTGACGTAATAGCAGAAATTATATAAACTACTAGTATCTTGCAAAAGATTGACTCGTACTCATACAATCATTGATACAAATCGATTAAAAATTATCCAAAAATAAATGGCACCCTAATCCGTTTTGACCCATTACTTGACCAGCTCATCCTACCACATCTAGTTATAGTAGACACCCAATTTTAAAATCCTAGATCCGCCAGTGGGTCCCTATGATTGTTATCTATCACTTAACCGCATATATTGTAGCTTTTAATAGTTTCAACTTACTAAAAGTATATGTAATCAAGCTCACACTCGATATTGCAACAGGTAAACACAAAACTTAGCAAATATGCGTGAAATGCATCTTTTGATGCTGTTTAAACAAGAATCCATCATATTTTTCAGAATTTTCCATCATAACAAATCAGATAAGCATCATCAACAAAACCATTCTATATAACGACATTCAACCTAAACAAATACACCACATCGCAAAAATCAACTATAAATAGCTCATCTGGTACACAAGTATCAATCAAATTTATCAAAATCCAACCATATAACAGTTAGCTCTCATAACCTTTGATAAGCATCGACATTAACATTCAACTAAGTAGCAGCATATGTAACTCAGCTCAAATCAACTCATTCGAATCAAGTAAACACAGACAGAAAAGAATAGCAAATATGCGTGAAAAGCTAATTCGACAAGAGTCCATCAAATTTAATCAATAGCAACACATATAAGCGATAAAAAAGCGATACAAATAACTCGTCTATTACCGTAGATTGGCTCTTGTACATATCAACAACTTCCTTAACAGCAACCGAAACATCACGACACTTATCTCCAACCTCACCTCCCTTGATGACGTCACCACCCACAACCTTACCACCGTTGATGACATCATCATCACCATTCACATTCACATCTCCTCCTCCAGTAATCTCAACAACCTCCCCACCCTTGATGACGTCACCATTCCCAACCTCACCTCCTTTGATGACGTCATCACCATTCAGTTTCATCTCAACAACCTCACAACCTTTGATGACGTCAGCACTCACAACCTCACCTCCTTTGATGAGGTCAGCACTCACAACCTCACCTCCATTGATGACGTCATCACCATTTACATTCATTTCAACAGTCTCCCCACCATCCTTGATGACGTCACCGCTCACAACCACATCACCATTGATGACGTCACCACCACCGCTCTTCTTACAAACATCAAATACGTCATCATCATCATGATTGCTAATAGAAGCAGGTGAAAAGACTCTCCTAGCCCTGAGATCCTTCACCTGAACAATCCTACCATCTAACTTCACTTCCTTTGGTAACGAAACAGTTAGAGATTTAATCGGATCGACACGGCTACGATCCGGTCGGGAGTGACCGGACCGGTGACGGTGGACGTAGATCTGGGACTTGCTGCGAGTGAATCTGGAGTTTTTTATTGATTCATCGCATTTGCGTTTACGAGATCGAATAGATGATGAATCCATTTGATTGATTGGTAATGAAATGAGTTTTTTTTTTTTTTTTGGGTTGAGTTATATTATTAGGGTTTTGTGAGTGATAAATTGGGGGGAAATGTGGCGGGGAAAAGAGTGTGGGCGGGGGTAAGGTTTATTATTGGTTTGGCGGGAAATAAGACTAGTATTTCGCGGTTTTGGCCCTCGCTCTTTTTTTGAAATTTGGGTGGTCTACATTTTCTCTTTTTGCCAAAGTGTGGTTTCCTGATTTCCTCCGTCTCAATTTTGACTTTTTGAGTTTTTCTTTGTTAACTTTAACCGTAAATATTTTTATTTGTGTTATAGAATACTTGATGAAAATTATACAAATTAAAAATACACTTAAAACTCAATTTATTCATATATTTTGAATCAAATATTAAATAACACAAAGAAACATATTTAAGATCAAAGTTAAGAAATAAAGACTTTGAAAATCAAAAATGGACAAATAAATTTAGACAGATGGAGTATAAACTTTTAGTGTACGTTTGATTTGTTACAATGAATCACTATTAATAATTGTATCATTATAGCGTGTAATTGAATAAATATTTTTGTTCGTCTCAAAATAATTTTCCTCATTTTACTTTGTAAAGTCTTAATTTCTCAACTAATTTAATCTTTAATATTTTTGTATGTGTTATATAATATTTGATGAAAATTATACCAATTATTTTGTATCAATTATTATATAACACAAACAAAAAAAATATTTAAGATCAAATTTGAAAAACAAAAAAAAAAAAAAAAAAAAACATTCAAAAAGTCAAAAAATGACAATTCTTTTGAGAAGGGGGAGTATATAATTGATAAGAGCATTGATATTTAGGCCTAACAAGGAGACCTAAAGTTAGACCTAACCATTTACTTCATGACAAGTGTACCAAACTTTTTCTCTCTCATTATTTTTCACTAATCACTTTTTGAAATGCACCAATCAAATCTTTAGGTATAAATTTAGGTTCAAGTTTTAGGCATACAAATCATTTTTCAATTGATAATACTGTTATTTGGTTTGTTAATATAGATTGGATATTTGAATATATTTGTGACAAGATAACTTTAATATTATTTTAATCTAATTAATGTAATTTAATTGTACTAAAATAACATTTCATGTTCTAGATCATGTTATGATTCATAAGGTTAAACTCAATACAACGTTTAAAATAGTTACCCGCATGTCTCGTTAGCTGCCTAGTACGATTCGGTTACGGGTAGTAAAATTAATTACACATCTCGCGATGCATAGTTTAAATTTTCACACAGAGTATCAACGTGACCAGCGTTCTAAAAGGTTCGCCGCCACGAAATGGACCTTGGCGGCGGCTCTAGGCGTAGCGTGGGATAAAGCGAGAAAAGGCACGAAAAGGCGCACTTATGGTAAGACGTGGCGCCATTTTTAAAAGCATTTACGGGATTTACAGATTTGGACTTAAATTTTTAGTATTTGGGTTATTTCCTTCTTGGGTCTTGTAATTTCAAAACTTAATTCCTTTATGGGCCTCGTATTTAGGTTGGGCTATTTGGGATTTGGGCTTTATTTGAAATTGCTATTAAAAAAATGATATAAAATTATAAATATATAGATTTATATATTTATTTGTTGCCGCTTTAACCACGCCTTAAAAAACGTCAAGACTTCGCAAAGAATCGTAAGACTTGAGGCGTGACGGTGCCGTCACGCCACGCCTCACGCTATTTATAACATTGATTGTGACACAAGTTTTTTTGTCATGCATTTAACTATCTAATAATAATAATAATAATAATAAATGTAACTTGTCTACTTGGTTGATAATTTGTTTGGAGAGTTTCAGTTAAGAAAAAATAAATTAATAAAAAATGAAGCTTTAGGGGTGCTGGTTTGTAAAAGAAATGCTTATGGTTATAAGAATAGGTATGAGTTTATAAACTCACCATCTTTTGTGAGTTTAAAAAATAACTAGTTTTGAGGGTTTGACAATAAAGTATGGTTAGTTTCATACCAAATTATTTTTGAACTTGTTATTGTCATGACATGCAGCCATGCTAATGTCTCTTAATACAAACATCATCATCATCATCGAATCCATCATTAGTGAAGCAGGCGAAAACACTCTCCGAGCTCTCAGATCCTTCGCCTGATCAATCCTACCATCTAATTTCACTTCCTTTAGTAACAAATTAGATTCCAATCCAATCAATTCAATGCAGTTATGGTTTGGTCTGGTGTAACCGAACCGCTGTCGGTGGACGTACATCTGAGACTTTCTATGAGTGAATATGGAGTTTGATTCATTGCATTTGCGTTTACAAGATCGAAGATATGATGAATCCATTTGATTGTTGATTTTTCATTTTTTCTAAATTAGGGTTTTGTGAGAGAGTGAAGCAAATTGGTGGGCGGGGAAAGAGTGTGTGTGGTGGTGATAATTAAAAAAGAAATTTGGCGGGGAAAAGTTTACTAGTTTGGCTGGAAATATGCCCCCCCCCCCTTCCGGTTAGGAAATTTGGGGAAAATGTTTCGGTTTTTGAAATTTGGGACTGTGGTTTGCTTCTGTTAATATTTTATATTTGTACCTACAATTTTCACCTCCTCTGTATCAGCCGTAAACGAACTGAACATTTATTAAATGAATTGTTAGATAATATGTTCGCTTATGTTCATTTATTTATTAAATGAACAAACATAAATAATATTTTACGTTCGTTTCGTTAAATGAACAAAAATCGTGTCCATTAATTTATGTTCGTTAACGTTCGATTATGCGTTTATTAACATTTGTTTATGTTCCTGTATCATATCTTTTTACTGTATATTGATTTATTTAAACAAAACAACACTTATAAAACAAATATATTATGCATAATTTAATAAAGTTTATGTTTATTTAATTGTTTTACTACGTTCATTTATGTTCGTTTAATGTTTTTATTAATGAACATAAATAAATATGAACAACTAATTTTTTTAATAAACAAACTTGGACAAAAGATTCGTCTGTTTAAGTGTTCGTGTCAATTTATGTTTGAGCAAATATTCGTAAATGCTCTTCAACTTTAAGCTTCAGGAGACTCCGCGGCATCTCATTCATCTTGTAGGCTGAAATAAAATAGGACACTGTTAGCTCGCCCCAGGTTTTTAGTCCGAAACCAAGCTCTAGCGTGAGAGTAAGTACTTGGTATAAGTGAGTGATAAGTAGAGAGGAGTAAGGGTAGAGAGAAGTCTGTATGTGTGCTTCATGTGTGTGAATATCTCCTTTTTATACTACATGGGCTTAGCCCCACAACACAAAGATTGCGGAGATTAAGTTGTCTTCTAGGGGCAGCACATATATCGCCGATGAGCGTCAGGCGTGGTCCTCGGGATCAAAGTTGTCGTTATGCTACAAGTACTAGTTGTGGACCAAAGTCTAGTGTTCTCATTCATACGTCATTGTACTTTTATGTCAGCTACTAGTGTACTAGCTCCGATGCAGGCACTGATCTCTCATTGTGCTTCCTGAGCAGGCACTGCTCCGTCGTGGAGTGGATTTGTCTTAGAAATATTAAGCATTAATTGTGATTATCTCCTCCAAATATCCAAGGGAGACCATACCTCATCATGTCCCCTAGTCTAGTATCAATGTATTGTTAAAGAGTTGGTACTAGACTCAAAGGAAAAAAGTTCGCTTGGTCGTTCGAGTTACTCATTCGGAGGTTAATAGCACTTTTCAGGAATGCTCATGTATATTTTTAAAGTTATTTCTACCGCACCAAAGTCGTGGAAAAAAAAAAATAATAATAATAATAATAATAATAATAATAATAATAATAATAATAATAATAATAATAATAATAATAATAATAATAATAATAATAATAATAATAATAATAATAATAATAATAATAATAATAAAACAGATACAAATTACTCGTCTATTACCGTAGATTGGATCTTATTCATATCAACGACTTCCTTCGCAGCAACCGAAACATCACAACTCTTGTCTCCAACCTCACCTTCCTTGATGACGTCACCACCCACAACCTTACCGCCGTTGATGATGTCATCATCACCATTCACATTAACATCTCCTCCATCAATATTCTCACAAACATCAAGCTCAACCTCCCCACCCTTGATGACGTCATCATCCTTAATACCACATCCTTTGATGACATCATCACCATCATTCACATTAATCTCAACAACCTCCCCACCCTTGATGATGTCACCACTCACAACCTCACCACCATTGATGACGTCATCACCATCGCTCTTCTTACAAGCATCAAATTCGTCATTGTCATCATGATTGCTAATAGAAGCAGGTGAAAAGACTCTCCTAGCTCTGAGATCCTTCACCTAAACAATCCTACCATCTAATTTCACTTCCTTCGGTAACACCTTACCTTCCGATCCAACCGATTCGACACGGCTACGGTCCAGTCTATTGAAGCCATGTCCGCTGCAATCTGAGAACTTCAAAACCGTATGGACAATGCCCCAAGAAAACTATAAATTTGAGACTTGCCAGATTAGCAAAATCAATGTCCTATTAATAAAGAATCTTGTCATATGATGTTTTGTAAACATTAAAGCAAGTATTAATAAGTGTTGTGATGTATTGACATTAATTTATGAAATTCATGGTCGATCTTATCTTTATACACGTTGTGATATTATACATTGTCTCGTAATATATTGGTTTATGCAGGTCAAAATCATTCGTATTCCCATGTATGTAATTCCGACATACGGTGACATATTACGACTTAGACCTTTCAATGATCAGGTCATTGTAACTATGACCTATATATACTATTTATTACTTGATGTATTCCAACGTAACAGGATCATGGTGAATTTTCTAATGATATGCTTTCTTTCATAATTAATAGCAACATGGCTAGAACTAGAAGAACAACCACAATCGCTACGCCAACAAACCCCGAAGCTATGACCCCAGCAGCGATACAACAAGCAATTGCTGATGGTGTCAATGCAGTTCTAGCTGAGCAAGCCCGCAATGGAGGTGCCGTTGTGCAAATGGCAGGAAATGTGGCACCTACACCCCGTTACTGCACCTATAAGGACTTCATAGCATGCCACCCAACATACTTCAAAGGTGCCGAAGGGGTATCTGAACTAGCTCAGTGGTTTGAGCGATGTGAAACGGTTTTCCAGAGAAGTGGATGCTCAAAAAACAACAAAGTTAGCTTCGCAACGGGAACCTTAATGCAAGATGCCCTATCCTGGTGGAACTTCACTGTTCAAACCCTAGGAACAACAGCAACACATCAACTCGCATGGGCTGAATTAAAAGTCAAGATACTAAAGAAGTATTGTCCCCGTTCAGAACTACGAAAGCTCGGGGATGAGTTCCATGTGTTAGTAGTGAAAGGTGTTGACTTGAAGGGTTACAATAGTTCAGGAACTCAAGGTACTATGCCCTTCCATGGTACCGGACCATGAGAAAACCTTGGAGAAATACGTCGAAGGACTCCCTCGGAGCATTGAAGGGAATGTCACCTCAGCAAACCCAGCAACCTTAGAAGCTGCCATGGAACTGGCCCAGAAACTTCTGGATTGAGAGGGTAAATACAACGAGCTCAAAAGGAAGTTGGACGACAAGAGAACCACCCACCATCACAACAACAACCATCAGAGTAACACCAGCCATCACCGCAACAATCGGAACCACCAGCAGTACCACAATGATAGGAATGTTCTCCACCAACAACAAAATCGAAGACAAAAGAACACCAGAGCCTAGGCCGCCACAGAAGGTGGAGGATACAACAGCCAAAAACCCTAGTGCCAACAATGCAAACTCCATCACAATGGTCCTTGTACCACCCGGTGCGACAAATGTCAAAAGATTGGCCACCAAACCAAGCATTGTAAAAGTCCTGCTACGGGAAGCAGCACGCAGAATGTAACTTCCACTTGTTACGGATGCGGAGAAGTAGGACACATCCGGAGGAACTGCCCAAAAGGAAATGGACAAACCAATGCTCAAGCTAGAGTATACCTCCTCGGAGACGGCAATGGACCTGACGTGGTCACCGGTACGTTTCTACTAAATCGTCATAATTCTAGAGTATTATTTGATTCGGGAGCAGATAAGAGTTTTGTGTAAGATACATTTGCCCCTTTACTTAATATTACTCCCTCTAAGCTGAACACCACCTACGAAATCGAGATGGCTAACGGAAATTTAATAGGCACAACTACCGTCATGAAAGATTGTACCCTAACCCTATTATAGAAACCTTTTGCCATTGATCTTATGCCTATTCAACTTGGAAGTTTTGATGCTATCATCGGTATGGATTGGCTATCCCACCATTGTGCTAGGATTCACTGTGATGAAAAAGTTGTTCATATACTACTCAAGGAAGAAACACTCATTGTCCAATGGGACAAAGGTAAACCTCGATATGGGATTATCTCATGCATGCGAGTGATAAAGCACATGAATGAAGGATGTCAGGTATTCATGACTCGTGTTACGGAGAATAAGTCATCAGAAAAGCAACTTGATGACGTTCCTGTCGTTAGAAATTTTCCTGAAGTATTCCCTGAAGAACTACCCGGTCTTCCACCCGCTCGTCAAGTGGAATTTCAGACTGAACTAGTGCCTGGAGCGGCACCAGTGGCCATCTGAAATGAAGGAACTGTCGGAACAATTAAAAGAATTGTCCGAAAAAGGGTTTATTCGACCAAGCTCATCACCCTGGGGAGCTTCGGTTCTATTCGTTAAAAAGAATGATCGATCGTTTTGAATATGCATCGACTACCGGGAGTTGAATAAACTTACGGTAAAGAACCGATACCCGTTACCCCGAATCGACGACATGTTTGATCAATTGCAAGGATCGAGTGTATACTCAAAAATTGATCTAAGGTCAGGGTATCACCAGTTAAGAATTCGAGAAGAGGATATTCCAAATACTGCATTCAGAACACGCAATGGACACTACGAATTTCAAGTAATGCCATTTGGTCTGACCAACGCACCAACAGTTTTCATGGACCTAATGAATCGAGTATGCAAACCATATTTGGATAAGTTTGTGGTAGTATTCATCGAAGATATTCTGATCTACTCCCGCAATGAAGAGGAACATGCATAGCATTTGCGGATTATTCTAGAACTACTCAAGAAGGAAGAGTTGTACGCTAAGCTCTCCAAATGCGACTTTTGGATTCGCATTGTGCAATTTCTAGGATACATCATCAATAGTCAAGGCATTCACGTAGATCCTGCAAAGATTGAAGCTGTAAAAGGTTGGGCGTCTCCTACAAACCCTACGGAGATACGTCAATTTTTAGGTCTCGCAGGTTACTACCGTAGGTTTATTGAAGGTTTTTCCAAGATTGCAAAACCTCTGACTAAGTTAACCCAAAAGAATTGTTCAGCTAGAACTGCGTTGACACCATCGACATTGCTTTCTGTATACAGCCGAGGTCATGGCTTCGGGAGTTACTGGTGGAGTGGTTGTAGTTGCTCTTCTGGTTCGAGCCATGTTTCTATTAATCTTGAAAGAAAGTATCTCATTAGAAAATTCATAACGATCCTGTTACATTGGAATACTTCAAGTAACAAATGAAAGCATAAGTTATAGTCATAACAACTTGGTCACTGGGAGGTTTAAGTCAAAATGTGTCACAACATGTCGAAATGACATACATGGAAATATGAATTATTTGACCTGCACAACCAATATATTACAAGACAATATAAAAGATCACAACACATATGAATAATAAGAACAACCATGAAATGCATAAACCAACGTCATTACATTACAACATTTTATTAATACTTGTTTGATTGTTTAACAAAACATCCAAATACAATATTTCTTATTAATATGACATCGATATGCTAAGATACTTCCCTGCTATGTTGACATGTCTTAGGTCTATAGTTTTCCAGGTGCATCATCCATACGGCGTTGAAGCTCTTGAATCATAGCGGTCATGGATAATTCAAGTGAATTTCAAGGATTTTTATTTACCTTTGATATGCCTACTTACCCCAGTAGAGAGGTTTAAGATGAAAATCAGTAGCACGTTCGTGATACGCAGGAAAGAACATGTAGCTAGTTTTTTGTACAGGTCCCACAGATGGCGCCAAATGATGCTACCAAAATCCACATGGTCGTGAAGGTGATGAGTTGTCCGTTAGACTTGGGTTGTCCTTGACTTCGGGTCTTCGGTAACAGTGCTGAAAAGACAAAAGAAATATCGTTAGAGAGGTCCCCGGGATGAGCCCAAAGGAACCCCCTCCAACGATCAAGTCAATATTGATCGTAATAATATGAGCATGCTTTAGGACCTAGTATGCCAAGCTATAGATAAGAGTATGTGAGAATGTTATATGTTTCTAACAATATTACGTCGAAGGGTACAAAGGGTTATTAATAATTTCTCGGGTGGCGATTCCCCTCAAGTAACTTCATATTATATATTTAGTTTTACGCCACATTTCCGAGTTGGGATCGAATGACTTTGTTTGAGAGAAATGAAAGTTATTTGGGATATCTTCCCTTTGCTCATGCTCCTGTTTTCATAACACGGAGAAGATTTAGTAGTAGAAGTGAAGTAGTGTAAGTTGTGTCCTCATCGCCTCATATTCATCCTATTTATAGGAGGCAACTGTTAAGAGATAACCACTTGAGAGGAAATCGAATATATCTAAAATCAAATCAAATCAAATCAGTGACGGAACTAGGGAGTGTCCCGGGACACCCATGGATTTTTGTTGCGCAGTGTTAATTTTGTTAAAAAACTTCAATTTTTCTTAAATGCACCTGGTCCTAAAACTTATGTTTGTAGTATTGTTTAGGTGCACCCGGTCGTTTTGTGTCCTGGTTCCGTCCCTCAATCAAATATTATCAGATCAAAAATTCCTTTTGCCACTTGAGATATCACGTATCCAATCAAATATCCGTGCACATGTATATTTCTCTTCTAGAACACGAATCACTATTTCATTTAAATGGGTTATCTCATCGATCAGTTATCTTATGAGAAATGCTATAGCTGCCACTACGAAAAAATGTTGGTTTAAGGACGACAATCTCGGCTCTACTTTACAAAGGGCGCCGTCCCAAAGTAAAGCTGGCACGATATATCCTATACCTCCAAAGAGTATTGAAAATAGAACCATATTTACAAAAAAAAACTCAGCGCAACAAGCTCTTCGACCAGCTGATCGTTATCTTCAACTCAAATTAAGAAACTTAATCATAGTTTATGAGATTAAGTTATTCTCTGTTCTCTAATTGGATCTTAGTAAAAAGAAAATTGTTAAGCTTGATTGGAGAGAATGGCCACGTACATTGCCCCAACCTAACAATGGATCATCTTCTTAAAATTATTTCATCCGTCGCTAGTTACTTGCTTTGCTAGGAATATCTGGTTTTATAAATTCTTTATTCAAGATAAAATTTATAATAATCAACCCAAATGTCAAATTTCCTAAAGAAATTTAATTCAGTAAATTATTTCATTAATATGGGCATGTATTTATATTAAAGGATAATTACCAAAATAAATCAGCCGCCCAAAGCACTTTCCTTGAATAGATTTTTTAAAATCACTTTCCTCTAGCGGATCAGGGCAACTTGGCGACTGAGCGATTCAACAAGTGTGTGACACGTTTCCTATTATTTTATATTATAGTACATGTATGTGTAAGGTATAATGTATAGGGCAACTCGTACTTTTTGGGCAACTAGTATAGGGCAACTTTTTGTAATTTAATTTAATTTTATATAATCTTATCACCTAATCCTCATTAATCACATACCCACCTCATTTATTTACACACACTCTTTTACTTATTTACACATACACAATCCACAACCCTCATTTATTTACACCACCAATCCTCACACTCTCTTCTTGTCAAAACTTCCAACCACCACCGAACCTGACAACCACCGTAGGTGAGGAAAACAGTTAAAGAAGTCAACAACAAAAGTATTAACATGTTACTACTAATCAAGTGTTAGATGTTATTTTTCATAGATTTGTATATATTAATTGTAGATCTGAGCTGTATTTTATTTCAATATTTGAAAATAGTGTTTTTTTTTACAGCCGCCTCTCCGTAGCAAGTGGCTTGTCGCCGGAAAGTTGCCGTTGCCGGTACTGTATAGGTGAATGTTGATAAAGTAATTTTTATTCTTTTGTTTTCAGATAGATGTGTTATTCTTTAGATCCACATGAGCTTACGATTTTTATTTTTATTTTTATTAAAGATAAGAGACGGCCACCATGAAGGATAATCGGACTTGGCTACAGCTGTGGCGGCAGAAGCGGAGTAAAGTTTTTTCAGATAAGATTACATTTTCATGAGTAAATTAACACCTTTGATTGAGTAATATGGTTTGACATATGTGTTAATTAAGTACCAAAAGAAACGTAATACCTATATGGACATATGTTTTAATTATGGACCCAAAAATTACATATGACTTGCATATAATTTGAGATATGTGGTAACACATATGGTTTTAACACAATGTGGCAATAGTTTGAGTTTATATTTGTTAAAGGTTATATTTAAGAAGGTAAAGTTGCAGTTTGATGTACTTGTGGATTCTATGAAAGTGTTTGAATTTGAAGTTGAATGTATCAAGGTATGTAATAGGTCCTCGAATTACTTGATGGCTCAATGCTTTGATATGGAATTTACATGTCATCTAAAAACATCCATCTACCAAGTAATTCGGCCATACACAGCTTGTTACATTGAACTTCATCTGTAGAACCTCAATTATAAAGACGCGGTCTTTCCAGCGTTTTTGATGGTGTTCGAGAGTTAATTTGAACACCGTCCCTAGTATGCATTTGTGTGGTTGATGTTGATCACAAGTTAGTGCCTTTTTTGTAGTCGTATCTTTATGGACGGTGTTGAAAAAAACTCTCGAACATCAACAACAACGCTGTAAAGACGTATCTTTATCATTGAGGGGTGTTGATTGCGATAATGATATAGTGTGTATTGTTCATGACAGGCCACACTCCTTCATTATCCCATTCAACACGAGTCCTAATACTCACTTTTATCTAGAATCTACAATTGTATCATACTTTATGTAATCTTAGTTAGCTTAATAGCCCAACGTTGTTGTGTTATGCGTGTTGCTTTATTAACTAAAGTATGTTTACTTTAAAGTCCATCACGTTATTCATTTTTTAATATTGACAAACGATGTTACAACATATTTAGCCATTCTTAGTGTCCACAACAGTTCCTTTTGTTATTTCATCAATCTAGCAATTTGCTTGGTGCAAGCTTTTGCTCAAAGAGTGATGAAAAAGCAAAAGGGAGTGGTGGGGGCACTCAGAAGGGTTAAGTATGTTGATTTTAGCCTATTTCAGTTGCACAAACTAAGCTGTAATAGACATGTAACATCGTGTGTCAATATTGAGAAATGAGTAACGTGATGCAGTTTAATAAACTACATAATTACTTGTGTTGTGTTTGTTTCTAGTGCCTTCTTGACATAAAGTTTGTTTGGTTGTTTCCTTCTTTCCCTAGGCTTTGAAACCATTAATATAACTGGTAACAAGAAATGACGAGGCCGTCTGTACGTGGTACCAAACCGCCAGACAGTACCCCAAGAGGATTGCGAAGCCGTTTATTGATAATCAATCCGGAAACCATATCCCCTCCTACACCTCCTGAATTTGACGATCCTTTGGAACTACGACAATGGGTGCCATTTCTAGAGGTATGCAAAAGTTTAACTATGTTTTCCCCCTCAATTTTGGTTATCTACTACCTGTGATATTTACATAACTTAGATGCTTGAATCATAAGTAAGTTAGGTTATACAACGATTACATAACTATTCAATTCAATAGGTTCAAACAACCTTAGGGATTACATTTTTCGAAATCTTAATGACTACAGCAATCTTAGTTTTCAGGGGATGAGTCTAATCCTAAATGGGCCGACTCGTAGTCAAATTCTTCAATATCTTCTTGTTCAATCTCCTCATCACCATCCTCTGGTTTGGCATCTTCAAACAAATTCATCCGTGGCATATTGTCCAGTTGGTTCGCATGATCTTCTGCGAGTCGTTTTTTTTCTTTGTTTCTCTGCTGCTGCTTCCTTTTGTTCTCGCCCCATGTTTAACTCAAACTCGTTTTCCCACTGGATGTATGTTTCGTCAGAATCCCATACATAGTCATCTGACTTGGGGCTCTTTTTTTTTTCTTCAACAATAACTGTTACATATAAATAAACCAAATTAATTTGTAGTAAGCATAAATAAGTTTCTATTAGATTATTAAAAAAAATAAAAATCTGACATACATTTATTTTTCTCATCCTTTGATACACTTTTTACGTCAACCAATTGCTTTCTGCAAAAGATTAACAAAATTAGGACACATAATATACAAGTAATTAATTTTTTAAAACAAAAAGAAAAATATAACTACATACTTTATCATATCAGCCACCCTACTCCGTCATCCATTATCCATGGCTTCTACTTCTTCCAACAACATCAATCAAATCAAAGCAGCATCTGGGTCTTATAATTTGGCAACAGCATTCAAGTTCTATTTCAACAATGAAATTGCTGAAGAGAAGGCTTGTTTGAAAAGATACTTGGATGAGCGTAACCAACTCAAAAAGAAAGTAGAGGACCGTCAGGTTACACTCAATGAGACACATCATCTGCGTTCATTCAATCAAAAAGCAGTTCAAATTCTTCGTTGTCTAGTTGAAACACAGGAAAGGGAGCGTAAAAGGATTCTTTTGTTGACTGCTCTTATCAATGATATAAGTGACGGGATTCATGAGAAGGAGCGCCAAGCTAAGCTTATGGAGGTTCATGAACAACTCTCCTCTGATGAAGATTAGAGTATTGAATGATTGTTGTCTTTTGGGGTTATATTTTCGTACTTGTTTTTGTTTCTTTATGTTCAATGCTTGATTATCAAATGGCTGTAAGCCTCAAATTGTAATGACTTTGAATTATATTGAAAATTAAGTCTTTGGTTTTTCCTTTTTCAATTGTTGATGCAAATGCGACTGTCATCCATTTGTTGTGGTTGTTTACTATGGACATGATTTGTCATGGCATATTAATTCTCTATTTGTACCATATCATATAGTTTTTTCTACTGGATCTCCACTACACATAAATTCATTCAATATTGAATACTTGAATGATAGTCATATTTTAACAACAGGTTATATTGAATACTTCAATCATATTCATATTTAAATATGTGCATTAGAATGGATAAAAGTAAATGGATGTCTAAATGGGTGGTTGGCAGTTGGCACACAGGCCATTGTGTTATGCTGTTTTCAAAAAAATTGCTTTTGGTGGTCCTTGTCCCCCTTTTTCCCGCCTATCCTCTTGGGAACCATTGAACCACTACTTCCCCAGGCTATTTAAACCCTCGATTGTTTGGGTAAGAACACACAAAAACAAACATATTCCCTTTATAAGATACACAATTAACAATGGCAGCAAATACACCGTTTCAAAAAGTAGTGGAGCATAACCACAATGTGGTGGCGCAACCAAATGCGGTGGAGCCGCCGCAAAAAGTAGTGGACCATAACCACAATGTGGTGGAGGTGCGGCGAAATGTGGTTTTAGATCAGCACAAAGATGTGGAGGAAAGTAGTAATGGTATCGGGCAGAGGGATCCTTTAAATTTGGAAAAACGGATTAGTGATCTTGAAATTATCTATCAACAACTCAAAGAAAGGAAGGAAAGGAGGCAAAGGGATGAAAGCATGGAATACAGCTCTGGTTCGAACAGTTTTGGTGTTTGAATGTTTGTATTTTTCTAGTATCTCATGCTTATGGTGTTTGAATGCTTTTAGTATGGAAATAAATAGGTTATGTATGGAATGTTTCTTACTTTTGATCAATATTAATTAAAATTAGTATGTTTAATTAATTGTTTACGCTTGATTGTGAATGTTTAATTTGGATGAGAGTTTGAATCTTTGCAAATTGGTTATATTTGGATGAGAGTTTGTATCAGACAAGTTGTATAGTGTTTTTCACATTATGGATGTCTTATTTTGTTATACATTCTGTTTCTTTGGCCATGTCCTAAATTGTTTTATACACTTTCTACAAATTAGTTGGAGATTAATATAAATTTACCTGATGGAAAAAAAATGATGATCAAATTACAACATAATAGGGTAAACCAATCTACAACCATGTTTCAAGGTTTCATCTTTTGAACATTATCAAGATGGAAAAAGGAAACCCACCACAAAACAATCTAATAGTTATGTTTCACATATATCTTCGGAAGTTGCCTTGTATTGTTGATTGTGGCCTTTTGTGGAGCTAGAAATTGCATTCTGCTAGTACCTTCCACTTGTGACTGTGGTACCTTAATTGTATTGCTACCACTTGTTTAACACCTTGTGGTTGTTCCTCACCGTATACTTCCCGTCTTAGGTCTTCTAGATCTTTAGGTGGCAATTGCATATTTGGTTCAGCATTTGGTCCATGTCGCTCATAAATCTCAGGAAATATGACCTCTCTTAGTACCTTGTTGGACCATTCCCTATCGTCAGGGTTTATCTTCTTAAGTCTTTTACGACTAGACATATTCTTCGGGCAGTGATGCAAAAATGCTCAAGAAATTTACTACAATGGGGAGTAAAAAGATATGAGGTGAGGAATGAGATGTGACAATCAGGAAGAAGATGTGGAAAAAAGGAAAACCCTATGCCCACTCTTAAATAGAAAAACTCAAAGCACAAACTTAGTCACATGGAAACACTGCAGCATATTTCACACAGTTGTAAGTAAACCCAAATCACAAAGTCAGTCATATTCAATAAGGATTGAGTTTTGAAAATTAACCCAAACCACACAATATTTTCAATTGAATAGTCATATTCGGCATGACTTTAATAGTCAAACTAGGTATGACTTTAATAGTGGTATTAGTCACATTTGATATTGTATTCTGGTATGTAAGTGGGTTATTAGTAACGGTATAAACCGTTTACAAGTTACCATATAACGTTTACAAGGGTTAGTAATTTAGTTTTTGATTTACGTTGACTTTAATAGTCAAAAGTGGTTTTTCCAAACACTGCAGTATAGAACTTTACTACATATACATGCTAATGTAAATGGAGAAACATAAAGCATCTAAAAAGAAGCATATAATTTCATTGATGAAAAGTAGAGGTCTTTGGGTTTATGTTTCTATTGGGCCAAGTTGCATAAACATTGAAAAAGTTGCCCATAGTTTATAAAAGTTGCCCAATCAAAATTTTGCCAATTTGTACCTGACACTTGTCATAAGTATACACAATGTGGTCAGAAGTACAAGTTGCCCAACAATACTGTGGGATTTTGTCAGTAAGTGCTAAAATTAAAAGTCAAACTACAAAACTCAAAGTTACTTAACACTAGATTAAATATACAATTAAAACATCATTCAATTGAACTATACATACTGAAACCCATAAAAGCAAACCAACATTAACAAAAGAAAATACCAAGAAATACAAATGTAACATACTAGTGTTTATAATTTTTGTAAGGTTCACATTGTTATAAAAATTTGTTTTGCAAGTTATGAAATACAAATGTAACATAATAGTGATTGGGTTCAGTTTCACATTAATTATAACTAGTAAATATTGATTTGATTGACATGAATTAGACCAAAAAAGTCTGCCTGGGAAGACAACCACTATGTAACAACTTATTGCGGGTTTAATTTCTGCAATGATTACGTTTACCACTTGTTTACTACTAGTAATTTTTTGTATTTTATATAATTGGAGTTGCTCATTGTATGGTTTCATGCCTTTCTTATAGGTGTTATACACAACACATAACCTAGCTTGTTTTACCATAACCAGAGAATCATCAAAAAAATGGCTGAAAAACCTAATCTGAAAGAACTTCAAGATATGAGTGGTTCAGATGAACTACATAAATGTATAAAGTTCCTGTTCTCTCAAGAAATTCCGATGAATGAAACGATGCTCATGTGGCTTGGTGAGCGACGCGATGAGCTCCGTATCAGCATTGACAAGCGTTCAGCGAGAATGAATGAGGTTTTTGACCTTAACTTCGATGAAGAAGAAGCTGCTGATGATACCTATGAATCCCTTCGTGAGGTTCAAGTGATGGAGGTCCGTTTGCTCGAGTCCTTTGTGGCCATTCTGAAAGAAGTTCGTGCTCTTATATCCAAGAAGGAGCATGCCATTGTGATGAGGCGAAAAATGATCCGTTTTTAGGGGGTTATTTAAGCCCGAATCCGAATTTATTTGATCAAATATTGCCCTAAATCGTTCCTTTTGTGATTTTAGGTGTTTGGAGAGTGAATTCTGGAAAAGAAACCATTTTGGACGTTTTTGGAGCATAAAAGTGAAGAAAACGGCTAAGTACCAAATTTCCATGCTGAAGATACAAGGTGACGGCATCAAGACCACCATCTTGACGGCGTCAGACATGAGGAATTAATTACCGAAGGTGGTGACGGCGTCAGAAGCCTTCATGACGGCGTCAAAGTGGCAAAAATAAAATACCGTGGTTGATGACGGCGTCACATTGGCCGTCATAAGTGGATCAAGGCCGTCCGAGGAAGTATATGGCGGCGAGGTGACGGCGTCACATGTAACTCTTGACGCCGTCAGCCTGTTTTTCCTATATATAGTTTTCTAGTTTTTTTCATTAAGAGAGAGAAGTTTTGGTGAAACCCTAAAGACGATTTTGGTGCATCTTTTACAGGTTTTTCAAGGGTTCCAAACCCTTGAGACCTTGCATTGTAATTGAGATAAGTGTTCTTTCAATTCAATCAATATGTCTATGTGTTGGTTGTTTATATCTTGTTCTTATCTCAATTCCATTATGCTAGGTTAGATCTCTTTTGTGTTTGCTTAGATCTAATGAAACCTAGATGTTGATTATGTGTTGATTACTTGTCTATTCTTGTTTTGGATGAATGATTTATATGTTAGGCTTAAAAAAACTGGCAGATCTCCAAATGGTAACATGCTTGAACGTCTTAAGAAACATGAACCGAGGCGTACTAGGTCTTTATTGGTTGTATTTAATGCATGAGCCACTGTTTACAATCCCTATAGTTGTGCTGGGTCATGGTGTAGGAGGAGATAAGAGCTCATAGAGTTGGGGAGTTATGTATGCCACCCCACGAATGGTATTAAGGAATACAATCCGTCATCCATACAAGTGTAACAAGTAATTAACAAGTAAAAGATATCTAGGGAGTAGTGAAGTCTAAGTAAACACAATTTCTCCAATTACTGCTCACAACTTTAGTATAATTAGTTTATTTTCATTTTTATTATTTTATTTTGATTGCATCTTAGTTTTGGGTTAGTTGATTAGCAACTAATTCCGCCCACTCCTTCAAAACCCGAGATTTTACTTGCTTTCATAAAATATAAAAATACAAAAATAATCATCCCTCACCTATAGAACTATTAATTAGGTTTTCTAACCCTAGCGACACTATTCCTAAGCTGAACGATCAATCCCCCGGTACTTGTCACTATACTATACTACAACGATCAGGTACACTGCCTGGTGGGGGTTGTAAGCTTCTCGAGATCCCTCGAGAGGTAAAGCAAGGTGCGATTCCCACGCATCAAGTTTTTGGCGCCGCAGCCCGGGGAATAGTTATTGTCTAGGTTAGGATTTCTTTTTATTAGGTCTACTTGCTAGATTCCTTTCTAGTAAGATTTTTATTTTTATTTTTAGGTCTTCTTTAGTCTATCTTATTTCTTTGTGCCTCTGTTAGTAAACTAACCTCATTGACTATTCCGTTGACCATTATGGAAAACGCGAATCTACCCCTTTCCCCTAGTGAAGTGGCTGTGTTACGTGGACAAATTGAGAGTGAGATTAGGGAGCTTAGAGAGCTTAATAGGTTAATTAAGATTGAACTCTAACATACATTTAGCGACCTAGCAACCGCCTTGTATTCAAATGAGGACCTAGGGCCTAATGACTTTGTGAGTGTTGTTGAGAGACTAGAAGAGGAGGAAATGGATCCGAGGCTTAATGACTACTTTAATCTATACCCCACTAAGGAGGAGATTGCATACTATAATAATCTTATTGATAACCCGCGATCTCCCTTCACCATGATTGAACCTAAGATCAAGAGAGGCGATCCTAAGAATGCTAAGATACCATGTATGATTGGATATAGACACATTAGCAATGCTTACATTGACTTTAAATCTCCAATCAACATTATGTCCTTAGCGGTTTATAATGATATAGTGAACACAAGACTTGAACCTAGAAGGGATCCCAAGTGCCCCGGTGGAGTTTGTAACTTTGTCGGGAGAGTTAAAGGTTTACGTGTCTTTGTTGGTAATTTCACTTTTGTCACCGACTTTATGATTGTGGAGGATCTTGCTAATGTCATTGATTGTCGATTATCCAATGTTGTGTTTGGCAAACCATTTGTTGAGGAGTCTAAGTTAGAATATGATGAGGTAGAAGGTACGATCCGATTCGCAAGTAACACCGATAGTATCACCTATAGGATGCCCAATAGGATGAAAGAATTTCGCTTTATATCTCGTCTTGATCAAGACAACGTTGGTGCTTTTGAGGATATTGATGAGGAGGATAAGAAAAAGGGCATGGATTATGTATGGGAAAAAAGGAGTCTTTACTACAAGGATTGCTTAGCCCTTGGACCAAGGTATAAAGTTAATGAAGAATCTGCCCAAATGATTATGGGAGCGATTGAGAAAAAAGTGATTGGTTTCTACAAGGAATATTTACAATCGGAGAGTGGAACCAATGATGAGATCACGTAGTAACCCATGACTTTGAGTCTAGCTACAAGACTCGTAAATAAAGAAAAGCGCTTCTTGGGAGGCAACCCATGTTTTGTGTGATTTTTATTTGTTTGATTGTTATTTGCTTCCGTATGCATGCTTTGTTTTTATTGTTGGTTGATCATGCTTCTAAAATAAAACGTGAAAATACTTTACTATGTTGTTTAGCCTAGTCTTAACTTCAACCTAAAAGTATTTTTGCAAAAGATAAGTGTAAGGGGAAACCCCAAATATGTTTTTAAGAAACAAACCGATCATGATTCTCCACAATATTTAATGAACATGTATATTCGTATTTGTTAGAGTCAAATGCTTGTATTGAGTCATAATGAAGTTTTGCAGGATTTTCCAGGAAGTAGGACAAAGTTTTTCCAGAAATTTTCCGGAAACTTAACATAAGAATTTCTGCAGGTCCATTCTGACGGCGTCAGGGTATTGCTCTTGACGGCGTCAGGAGTTAAAATCTGGAAATTTTACCGGTTTTGTTTTTCTAACGGAGTCTTATGGTTTTTGTGAATTATTAAGTTTTATAATCTCCAGGAAATCTGCAAACTTCATTCCACAAGCATTATATCTTACTTTGTTTTCTAGGATTTAGTAACTTATATAGGATGCCGCCGATTTTACGCGAGGTTGCCTTGTCTATTGTTGTCAGGATTTACAGGTTATTTGTGACAAGAAGATGATTTATATTCTGGAAGGGAAGCTTTGATTGTTCGTTTTCTTGGAGGAAGATTTAACCTGGCCAACCTATAATCCATACCGAGCGAATCAGGGGAGTATTTGATTTCATTCTCTTTACTTTTTAACTTTTACATTCTTTACTTGAACATTGGGGACAATGTTCATCTTAAGTGTAAGGGGAGGGTAAAAAGATGATACCTTACATATGCACTTTCGCTTGAGTTTGTTTTGTTTGATAGTAGATGAGTAATAAAACTATGAGAAATACTTGTTAGTGTAATTTTAGCGCCAAATTTAAAATTTTTTACAACATTTAAGAGTGAAACTTTAGCCACAGCAAGCGTCTCATGGATAGGAGGTTGTATGACTAGCACATAACCGTATATTCAGAAAAATTTTCCACCCAAAAATGTGAGGTTCGCCTTTAGATTTGATAGGAAAAGCATTTATTATTGGTGCTTATGAGTGTACCGGTAGCATTTAGATTCTAGAACTTGCGTTAGTGATGCATCCCGAGACCGCTAGTGAGACTACATTCGTGTGGTAGGATTTACTACATGATAAGAGGCATTAGGATCACCCTTGTGTTAAACCCGTATCATAATTACTTGACCATTTAAGTCATATTACTTGACTAGTTAAGTCAACTAATTTTTCCCACACCCTTAGCGTTGTACTCATTTTTAGTACACGAAACCCCTAGTACACCCCTCCGAGCCTATCTTTTCGTTTCTAACTTTAAGCATTTTACTTAAAGGAAGAATTTGTTACACCCCACTTAAATGTACACCCAAATCGCCTTAGCCTTCCGTGTATGCGCTCATTTTTAGTGCATTATTGTTATTTGTTAAACCCTAAGTTAACTTTCTAATTGATTACATGGTTGCTAAGTCGAGTCATATCCTTGTACATATTGTTTTGGGACGATTGGGATTCATGGGTAAGTACTTATTTTATGGAGTAATGGGGAAGAACATCATATATTACCCCCATATGAACATTAATTTTAAAAGTGCTCAAAGTGTTTTGATTTTCTTAATTCGAGTCATTAGAATAGTTTAATGTAAAGTATGTAAAGATTCAAGTGTAAGGGGAATTCCCATTCCCTATGATGTATTATTTTGGATGGTAGGGTAAGAGTGTATGCAAAAAAAAAAAAAAAAAAAAAAAAAATCAAGAAAAAGAAAAAAAAAATAGAAAAAGAAATAAAAAGAAAAAAAAACATACGGACTACCATCCCGTTTCATTCTATGTTCATTTTATGTTTTTTGTTATTTTTCATTTATTAGCTTAAGTCGAGTCTAGTCTTGGCTTAGCAACGCCATCTTGTACATGTAATTAACCAAGATTGTTAACTCACCACCAGTAAAACTTCCTTTATCCAACAAAACCGTGTAATTCATATCCCTATACCTAATTCATATCCCTATACTCTCAGTATTTGAAAATTTTAAGTCGAATATAGTTAGTCAGACTATATTCCACTGTCCCTAGGTTAAATATAGGTGACTAGTCTATATTTAGCCGAGGTTCGATAAAATTTTCAAATACCTAAATTAGGTATACTTGTGATATGTCCATTGGTTTTGGGAAACTGTTCACTAAACAAAGGCGATGTCAACCCTTAAGTTGCAAGTCCCGTCCATACAAGACTTGTAACGTATGTTTTCATATTCCATTGCATAGAAAATAGTAAGGGTAGGTACGTATGGAAAGGAAGTTTTAAGTAGTTCTAAAATAGAACATACTTGGCCAGGATCACGAACTTTTTATAATGAAGGTTTCAGAAGAAAACTTTGATAAATGTAAAGCTGAACTTCAGCTTTTGTAGGTGATGGATTTGTTTGTCCTTTAGAAATCTCATATTTCTTATTTAGAAATCGATAGGTTGTAACGGGTTTTTGATATCATAAGAAATGATATTGATGATATGATGGAATAATTCTAGAGACCATTGCGCAAAACACAATGTCTCGGAAGTAGGTTAGACCATTGTGTAATTCACGATGTCTGGGAAGTAGATTCGACCATTGTGTGACTCAAAACATTTGAGAAATGGTTAAGACCATTGTATAATACAATGTCTTGGAAAATAGACGAGACCATTGTAATTAGTTACAATGTCCGGGGAATAGGAAAGACCATTGTAATCAGTTACAATGTCTTGGACATAAAATGTGGGAGTAGGAACATGATTGGGAGAATGTGATTGTGTCGAAATGCCCTAGAATAGGCATACACAGATATGTTTAGTCCATTGTTTAGATAAATAATTGAAAATAAACCGAGTTTATATATCAATATACTAATGCTTACGGGGAAATGCTCAAAATGGGTATATATGAATATACTAACATGTTTGTGTATCATAACATGCTTACTAAATCCATAATCGTCTGGAGGATGGAAGACACGGAGAGCGGAAGGCTATAAAATGTTTTTGCTTGTATGTGCGGTTATAGTTTAGGTCTCAATTAGACCCGTTTCTCTATAACCATGGCTCTGATACCAATCTGTAACACCCCCAATTCATGGTTGCAGCGGAATTCGAACTGGGTGTTACTCGACGGCACAATAGTCACAATAATAGAAAACGAACTCCAATTGAGTCGTTTTTAAAAGATTTATCATTCAAATTATATAAATATCAGAGTTTACAAAATGAGGTCCCAATTGGTTCCATGTTTACAAATCACATTAAGTGAGTTTTTGAATGATAATAAAATTTATAGCCCTCTTGAGTATCCGTGTCCTTCCGTGCCATCCTTGATCGTCATGAACCTGAAATACATGCTTGAGAGGTCAACACAAAGGTTGAGTGATATTCATAGAGTTTGTTAAATCGTTTGAACACAATATGTTGGTAGTGTGAGTTATAAGCTCACACCAATGTTTGGAAAACAAAACAGGTAGGCTACATTATTATACGCCCGGAATAGTTATTATACACTAAGCTTATGACACCATAACGTTAACGTGTACCAATATCGATCGGCAGATTTATCCCGGTAGGTACTTTGCTAACATACCTAAATCTCAAATATTAATGCATTTGTTTGAACTTAGTCAATACAAATGGGATTCGTCAATCCCAATAGGCCTATTATTAATATTCGCGCTCACTATTGCTAGTGACTAAATGGTTCATAATAAAGGATCTCGGTTTAGCAAGGTTGGTACTTAGTGATAATAAAACATCGTCGTGAAGCATACATTAGAAAGCATCGTGTTCGGTTAAAATAGCATGTATTCCCCCAAGGGTTTGTAAAACAATTAAGTAATGGAAAATGGGGCTATGAACTCACCTTAAGTAAGATAGCAAGTAATGAATGTAACGGTTGAATCGTGAAGGTTTCTACAAGCAACCTATAATAGAATGTCGCGACTTAGGATCGGAGTAAAGAATATAACGGAGTGCCTATATATATATCTTGCATTTAGTCCATGATGTGGTATGATGTATATTGTATGTCCTTGAAAGAAAAGATTCATGAACATGTATGTTTTGTATATCGTTTACTACCGTTCGGGCTGACATATTTCAGAAGTCATGTTAGTAAGCATTCGAGGAGCCAGGACACTTTAATTCGTAAATCCACAACTCATCTCGACGGCTTACATAATGAACTCCTCACATGAGGCTCCCTACTATTGTAGTAGTTGATGAAATATATAGATATAAGTTTTGATCCGAAAAGTTTACATGTCCGATATTTGAATAAACTTAGGAAAGTTTATTAGTACATGAAGATTGTTATTAGGGATAGTTTCATAAGTCTTGAATGACCATTTTCTCTTGGTAATATCTCATGGTTTCCTTTTTAAGTGAAGTAGATCCAAATTGCTTGTTCATGTTATCGCCTAATTCATTGTTTCATGTTTACGCCTATGTAAGTTGTTATGGTCATTTCGTCATGGCCTAGCCATGACCTTTAGTCCTTGTTTCAAGGTCATGAGACACAACCTTGGCTCTAGCTATGGTGGTGGTCTTGTTTATAGGTCATAATAATCTCTTGTTCCTTTTAAAGTATAACCATAACTTAGTGACTTATTATATGTAAATAGCTGTTAAGAAATTGTGAAATATCTTACTCAGAAAGTGTTTTCAAGGCTCGAGCCTCTTTGTTCCTGAACGAAAACGTCGTTCCGGACAATTTTCGTGTTTTAACTTTTTGATGAATCGGACCAGAAGTGGGACTTTCAAAAAGTCAGAATGCGATTCAGGAAGGTTTAGGCAGTTTTACCGGAAATCTTTGGTAACTTCAAATCGCCATAACTTTTGACTCGTATACTCGTTTTAGGTGGTTCAAATTGCTATGGTTTCCTTGTTAAGTCCTCTACTGTAATATGTAATAATCCAATATAAAATTTTTACCATTTTGATCAGGTTATACCAACAAAGTCACTAGTTTACTTGTTTTATGAACTTGTCTTATCAATCAATAACAATAACTTGTTTTGGTCATTTTTATACATCATGGACATGATAACAAGACAATATATAGCACAAATAATATGTAAATAACATGAACATGATTATTTAACAAGAATCAAGTTAGGGTTTGGCTCACAACTTTTGGCTTTCAAAGATGAAAGGAAGTTAACATGTAAGGATAGGACTTTGATAGACTTGCTTCAACCCTTTTTCACTTCATGCAATCTTTCTACCCTTGGTATTCTTGAAAGATGGATGATGAAGGTTTAGGTGGATTGAGTGGATTCAAACTCAAGAGAAATCACCAAGTATATGAAGTTATGGAAGTGTTTGATGAATGATAACCTATCTAGGGTTTCTACCTTGAAGAATCACTTGAACCTTGCAAGAAATTGGAAGGAAATGAGCAAAGGATGGAATGGTTATGGGGTTTGGGATGCACGGTACCAAGAAGGGGGAATGGGGGTTTTTATAGTCCAAGTTAGGAAGCTTACTAGGAAAGTGTTACAACTTGGTGACCAAGTTGTAATTAGGTGTTGATTTTAGGGGTAAATTCAAGAGATTGAGCCACCTAGTGTGAATCCCCCCTCCTAGAGGCGGTTTGGGATTACTTGGAGGGTAAGGGTTGGCCTTGGATGATATTATCCAAGTATTGGATGAGTTTTGACTCCGGGAAATGCCAATCGTAAATGATTAAGCCTCAAAACGTAAAACCGGGTGTCGTAAAATTATGGAATTTGAAAGTATTGTTAAACATGTTCATATAGTCCATAATAAAATATAAAATGAGTGGTAGGATCTATCGGGTGCCAAAACCCTGCTAAAAACTGGAAACACGGGTCTAAAACGCGTAATACGTAAAATGTACGAATTTTGCGTAAAACTGAGAAAAGTAAAATGTTACTTTTCTAATAGGATAAAAATGATTTAAAATGACTTATAATGTCTAGACTGGGCTCAGTCTAGTGTCGATTGGTATTAAATGTCTTTTAGACATCAAACCGTAAGCCTAAAAATCACGAAATGACTTATATCATCAAGGGATGATTTTTGGTCAATGGAGGAGGGAAAAATATGTTGACTTTTTCTAATAAGTTGAAAACTTAAATCGTCTTAGAAATGCGGTGCAGGTATAGGCTAAGGTTACGGCTGAGTAAAAACGCTTAAAACTGAAAATTCCAGTTTTTCACGGCCGAGGTTTATTCTGGTCATATTTTTCTCAGTCACGATTAATTCTCAAATAAATCATGAGTATGTCAAACATTTTTCTGATGTGGGGTCACCTGACGGAGTCAAATTTCGTTGTGCGTAGAATTTCTGAATGACGTTTTACCCTAAAACGGGTAAATCCTTAATAACTTTCACGGAAATGATCTGACGAATGTCAAACATTTATTTTGCCATGGAAATGATTTATCACTCGAGAATATCAAATAAAAATCAACTTTCGGGAAAGTTTCGGGAAAAATGAATAGTAAAAGTGAATAGTGAAATTTTCCGGGAATGGTAATTAACCTGAAAATGCGAATTGTTACATATTACAGCCGAGAGATGTGAGTATCTAAACACTATTTGTGAGGTGCTAGTGTATGACCTCCGTGCTTGTCTATTGGTCTTTAGTGGAACGATTATTTGTTGTAATTACTTTTATATTAGTGTTAAATGACCCCTAACTTGTCTTTTGAGTAGAATAAAAGCTCATTTGCTTGAGGACAAGCAAATCTCAAGTGTAAGGGTATATGATGAGGCGAAAAATGATCCGTTTTTAGGGTGTTATTTAAGCCCGAATCCGAGTTTATTTGATCAAATATTGCCCTAAATCGTTCCTTTTGTGATTTTAGGTGTTTGGAGAGTGAATTCTGGAAAAGAAACCATTTTGGACGTTTTTGGAGCATAAAAGTGAAGAAAACGGCTAAGTACCAAATTTCCATGCTGAAGATACAAGGTGACGGCGTCAAGACCACCATCTTGACGGCGTCAGACATGAGGAATTAATTACCGAAGGTGGTGACGGCGTCAGAAGCCTTCATGACGGCGTCAAAGTGGCAAAAAAAAATACCGTGGTTGATGACGGCGTCACATTGGCCGTCATAAGTGGATCAAGGCCGTCCGAGGAAGTATATGGCGGCGAGGTGACGGCGTCACATGTAACTCTTGACGCCGTCAGCCTGTTTTTCCTATATATAGTTTTCTAGTTTTTTTCATTAAGAGAGAGAAGTTTTGGTGAAACCCTAAAGACGATTTTGGTGCATCTTTTACAGGTTTTTCAAGGGTTCCAAACCCTTGAGACCTTGCATTGTAATTGAGATAAGTGTTCTTTCAATTCAATCAATATGTCTATGTGTTGGTTGTTTATATCTTGTTCTTATCTCAATTCCATTATGCTAGGCTAGATCTCTTTTGTGTTTGCTTAGATCTAATGAAACCTAGATGTTGATTATGTGTTGATTACTTGTCTATTCTTGTTTTGGATGAATGATTTATATGTTAGGCTTAAGAAAACTGGCAGATCTCCAAATGGTAACATGCTTGAACGTCTTAAGAAACATGAACCGAGGCGTACTAGGTCTTTATTGGTTGTATTTAATGCATGAGCCACTGTTTACAATCCCTATAGTTGTGCTGGGTCATGGTGTAGGAGGAGATAAGAGCTCATAGAGTTGGGGAGTTATGTATGCCACCCCACGAATGGTATTAAGGAATACAATCCGTCATCCATACAAGTGTAACAAGTAATTAACATGTAAAAGATATCTAGGGAGTAGTGAAGTCTAAGTAAACACAATTTCTCCAATTACTGCTCACAACTTTAGTATAATTAGTTTATTTTCATTTTTATTATTTTATTTTGATTGCATCTTAGTTTTGGGTTAGTTGATTAGCAACTATTTCCGCCCACTCCTTCAAAACCCGAGATTTTACTTGCTTTCATAAAATATAAAAATACAAAAATAATCATCCCTCACCTATAGAACTATTAATTAGGTTTTCTAATCCTAGCGACACTATTCCTAAGCTGAACGATTGTGACAACCGGCAGTTTAGGGAGCTATTTTTAAAACCCGCATTACAACTTAAGTTCGTTTATAATTTTTATTTGAAATTTTCATTTCACAACGAACCTGTAAGACCTATGTTATGGATATTTTATTTAATGACGTTATGGAATTCGTGAATTATGTTCATAATTCATTTTTGATTATGTGATCGGTGATGTATATTTGAATTCTCACTTGGTACTACGTTGACTTTGGCACTAGGATTACCTAACATAGTTTTATGATTCGTCTTAACGAGTCCGTTATATATTTTAATTAATTACGAGAGGTTCTCGTGTAATATGGAAATTTTAAAATGAGTTCGGGTTCGGGCCACGTGTTTTACATCTACCCACATTACCCGCTCAACCGTAATAATATCTTTATTATTACTATTATTATTATTATTACTCTTATTATTATTATTATTATTATTACATTTTAAAAAAAAAAAAAAAAAGAAAAGAAAAGAAAAAGTTAATAAGGGTGTGTTTGTCCGGTTTTTACCCACACACACAACACAAACACAAACTTATTTCTCTCTCTCATCTCTCACCTCACTCTCTTTTCCCTCTTTGTCTAAACCCTAGCCGCACACCATAGCCGGCCACCACCTTAACCACCGCCGGCCACCACTCTAAACCACCACCATATTCTTGATCTACATCATCTAATCTACTAGATCTACAACACCACGCGCCTCCTACCACCATTTTTATCACACGAATCACCATTTTCTTCACCACTATTCGTTGTTTTTGAAGAGTTATCACGGGTTTGAGCTCTAGATCGAAGGTGAGACGAGTTTTCACTCGTATTGTTAATAAAAATCGTGACCTAAGGTCACGACTTGGTGATATCCGAATGGGTTTTCATTTAAAAACGTGTAACACTTATGGATCTTGGATGAAAAACGTTTTTCTTAATAGTTTGGTATCCGGGTTGGTTTGCTCGATGGGTTAATTCGAACCGTGAGTCTAAGACTCACGGCATAGTTTTTGATCCGAGCGTATGGGCTCGATCTGCTTATCTTCTTGATCTTGAGGTTGTGGTTTCATATGTTGTTGCGTTGGATTGTTGTTCCGACTCATTGGAGTCGCGGCTTAATGCCGAGTTTGGTTAAATGATGCCAAGACCTTCGTGGTCGATTTGGCAGTCGGGTGTGCTCTTTGGGAGCTTATATTTTGGTGACCCTTGGTTTGTTCTTCGAGCCATGGCAGCTCGTGATGTGACCGAGACTCAATTGAGTCGTATAGCCTCGGGTTCGGCTTGGTAAACCGACCCGAACACTTACTTGGTTGATGTTATTTTTGTGCTAATTGTGAACTATTTGTTATATTATTATTTCTTATGATTGTTTTTGGTTAAGATTGTTGTTGTGGTATTATTTTCTCGGCCGTATACATTGGGTCGAATTGGTTATGGTTTTGGTATTGAGGAGTTGTTGTCGAGTGGAATGTGATATGAGGACCGGTTATGAGACGGTCGTTAGATTGACGGAGATAGGTTAGTCGGGTGCCGTAGTCGGACCTTATTGTTGTAGCCCGTGGTTGAGATTGTGATTGGACGGAGATTTATTATTTATGACTTTGGTTTATTATTGGACTTGGACAATGAGCCGAGGGTCATGACTCGGACATATGACCATTTCGTATAACTCAATAAATATTAAAAGTGAAACGAGAATAATAAAACTCGTAATAATAATTATTAATAATATGAACGTTTATACGAAAGTATATACGTGAATAACGTATATATAACTATATAAACGCGTATATTAATAATAATAATAATCACGAGTCGTATTATAAATAATACGATTAGATATATATTAGGCTACGAGCGTGGCGTAATATTATTAAACGTATTATTATTATTAAAAATTGTGTTATAAACGGGAAACTCCCGACAATTATGAAATGTTTAATAAAAAGTCATTTCGGATATATAACGAATAAACTTATTGAGTTAGGCGAAATTGTTGTCACTCGGGTCCAAGTAAGTTATTATTTGTGACATTCGTGTTGTCTCGGATATATGACGACTAATATAGACGTTTTCTATAAGTAAATAACCACTCAACCGTAAGGTTGAGCCGGGTTGTTTGGTTATATGAAACGAATATATTAGTGGGCAGCGTATCCTATGACGCCCACAGGTTGTAGTATATGTAAAGTGTAATAGATTGCGAGTGTATATATCGGGAAATCTGGCCAATTTGACGATATATATGAGGAATTTATTAAACTATGATATATACTATATAGTAATTATGTGCTATGTGCTTTATATGTGCTTTAGATGGGGTGTAATCTTGGAACGGTATATTACGTAAATAAATACGAGGATTATCAAATCGACGGATTCGGTAAACTTTGGCGATTTATTTAAATGATATATTGGGCTAATATTAGATCTATAGTTTATTTTATCTTCTACATGTGATCTTGTTGGTTTGTTTTGAGTCGACCCACCACCCGTATGGATACCAAACGCAAATACACCAAACTAATACGAAATGGATTTTCGGAAATAAAACGGATTCTCGTCCGGGTTTGGGAATATTATATATTTGAGGAAATGATTTCTGAAAGAGTTAATATTGTTAGGTCGTGCCAAGTCCGTAGTTGCTGTTTCGTGAGTTATCATACATCTTATTGCTACCTACCTCGTCTTGCTATTTTCTGGACTTGAGGTGAGTCATAGCCCCACTTTTTACTCTTGAACTATGTTTTCAACGATTGGGGTGAGAAACGTGCAAATCATTTTACGTGGACTATTATCGTTTTTATATTATTTCTAAACTTGCTATGCGTATGGACTAGGATCTATTGTCAGCTTTAGTCACACCTTTTGTGTGTACTATTCAAGGTTGGCTTATTTGGTTATTTGGGATTGTCAGCTTTAGTCACATAGTTTCGTGTGTACTATTCAAGGTTGGCTTATTTGGTTATTTGGATTGTCAGCTTTAGTCACATATTTGTTGTGTGTACTATTCAAGGTTGGCTTATTTGGATTGCCAGCTTTAGTCACATAGTTTCGTGTGTACTATTCAAGGTTGACTTATTAGATACTGTAGTGTGCACCTATAGGTTATTAATACTTCGGAGGTTATCCGAGTATTTATTGGTATTGCGGGGGTTACCCGAATATCTATGTTGTTACGGAAGGGTATCCGTGTGTTGTGGTTATTGCGGAAGGGGTTCCGTGTGTTATGTTGAGAGCGGAGGGTATCCGCAGGCTTTTAGCGAATCCTTAGTCTAGCTAGCAAGCGTTTTGCGTATATGTCCACTATATTATTAGTTGAATTTAAACCTATGATCTCACCAGCGAAAGCTGACTTTTAGCACGTTTTCTCAGGTAATTAAGTGTTGAGGTGCATGCTTGGATTGGAAGGCTCGGCTAAGGCTCTCGGTTTATGGATCTATATTTTCTAAACTCTGATAATTAAATTTGGACCTATTGTTATTTTATTTTGGGCCTGACTCTGAACGATGTTGGGATAAATGTAAACCTTAAAACCCCGTTTTGGTTGTGTTTTTACTATGTTTACTTTATCTCGTTCTATATTGTCTTGTGTTGGATACCAATCCCCGTAGCACCCCGAAAGCTTGTTGAGTCTTCCGCTGTATCAGATTTTGGGGGTGTTACAGATTGGTATCAGAGCCAAGGTTATAGAGAACTAGGTAAATAAACGCCTAAACTATAACCGTATTTTTATAGAAAATGATCCTTGACTACCGCCCGCCAGCCCGCCAAGCCGAAGCATCTTCTATTATTTGAGGTATTATGAGATATTTGAAATGATTGTTAGATTTGAGATTTATTGAGATGATTTGAGGTTTATGGATTTTAGTAATAAGATGGCGTTCTCGAGGATTTATATGGTCTACATGTTTTATAAACATTTTAGTAATGCGGTGTTTGAAATTCTTTTATTGAGATTATATGGAATTATTTGATGAGTATGTTGGTATGGTTTTATGAGTTGTGATTTAGTTGTTTTGATACACTTACACCTACCCTACGCCGTTGTCACAAACTATGGCCTCCCTTACGCCCGATGTCGTCGAGGATATTCTTACTGCACCGGTTTTACCTGCACAGTTCATTATGGCATCTGATGATCCTTACCAGATGGCCATGACTCCAGTTACTGTATCACAGGCAGCTTCTACTTCAGCACTACCTGCTGCATCTACGCAGGGACCCTCATCTTCTTTAGGGTTCCCTGGTACATCGAGGCAGCTTACTCTTCATCAGGCTTTGGCTCGTGTGGCCCCGCGCTTTGCCCACCGAGCTACGGCACGCATGTCGGTACGCCCTACTCCATCACCTTTACAGATTGATGCTCATTCCCTTCTGTCTGAGGCGCCACCCACATCATTGCGTCGTCGTCCTAGATCACCTACTACATCTACACATGGTTCACCTAGTAGGAGACGACGATTGATGAGGTACTCTTCCGATGAGGAGGAGGAGTACGAGGGTGAGGATGAGGCTGAGGACCCTGAGCGGGAGGATGACCCTCAGGAGGCTGAGCAGGGTGATGATGATGACCCTGAGGAGGAGGATGACCTTCAGGAGGATGAGATGCCTGATGATGATAATGATGTGTTAGCACCACCAGCTCAGGCTGAGAAGCCCGATTCCCCGATACATCCGTTAGAATCGGTTCCACCTGATCATCCATTTTCGTTTGATACACCACCTGGTAGTCCTGTGGCGTCGGATGCACCTTCTGAGGTTTCTGCTGAGCATGCAGAGTTAGGTGAAACTGGTAGGATGTGGGCTCAGATTACTGCACAGGGCGAGAGGATCTCGCGGATGTCTGACCGACTTGAGATGATTATTGCTGAGTTTATTGCTGAGTTTGTTGTTGAGTTGAGAGTTGATTTGACTACTGTCATGGGCAGGACGATAGCGATTAGGACATGTATGATAGAGATACATGAGCAGATAGAGAGTCTGCAAAGAGGTTTCCTCACGGCTCGCGAGGGAGATCGCAAGCTGTGGCAGAGGAACACAGTGTTAGAAAAGGAGGTTGCGAACCTCAAGAGGGATAGAGATACACATCGTGTTGAGCAAGGATCGTTATTGAGGAGTCCACGCTAGCATCGTGGCTAGATCGATTTGGAATCAGGTTGTTGTGTTGCTACATAAGCCAAGGAGTATTTGGTTAGGAGAGCTAGTTATTATAGCTCTTATGTCATGATATTCGGATTGTACGTTCGTCTCGTATGGAACGATTAGTATTTATCATGTCTTTGGTATTTTGGAACGAAGTTTCGATCGCTACTTGTATGGACGATGGTGATCTCGTACGATATTCTACGGTTTTGGCGTACATGGAGAATTGTGTTCCTATTTGCGTGGTTGATATTGTCTTGGAATTATATTAATGGCTGTACGACGAAACCCTGTCAGAGCTACCCGAACTGGTACGGCAGCGACTATCCCTGGTCGCCGAGGATGTCGTCCTACCCGAAATGTTGAAACCCCTACTCCTGACAACCTGGACACCACTAACCGTAACAACAGGAATCAAAATGTTGATGTTCAGGGAGACAATGGTCATGTTCCACTTAATGCACCTACTGTGGATCAAGCAATGATCAACCAACTCGTGGAGCAAAGAGTTGCTGAACTACTCACTGAGTCAAATCATTCCAACAATTCTGCTGGAACTTTTCCACCTGTTCGTGCTAATGGATGTCAATACAAGGAATTCAAGATTTGCGGACCCATTGAGTTTGGTGGAACTGAAGGAGTGGTTTACTTAGTCAGATGGATTGAGAAGACTGAGTCAGTGTTTAATGTTAGTGGTTGTGCGGAGAATGCAAAGGTAAAGTTTGCTTCTTTTACTTTCAAGGATGAAGCTTTGACTTGGTGGAACAACTATCGAAGTGCAGTTGGGAGTGATGTAGCTTATGCTATGACTTGAGAGCAATTTAAGTCCTTGCTGATTCAGACTTATTGCCCAAGGAATGAGGTCAAGAAGCTAGAGATTGAGTTTTGGAACCACAAGGTGAAAGGTAATGATATGGCAACTTACAATCGTCGTTACCAGGAGTTAGCCTTGTTGTGCCCTGATATGGTGAAAACTGAGACTCAAAAGATTGAAAGGTATACTGATGGATTGCATGTAGCTACGAGGAATGATGTAATTTCTGCTAGGCCTGTAAACATCCATGAGGCAATCACAATTGCTCAACAACTTATGGATTCATTGGAATTAGAAGAAGCTGATAAGGAGAAGAATGGAAAGAGAAAGAGAGACCGTCACTCTAAGAGTAATGATCACCGAAGCAAGAGACAAGCTAAGGCTTATGCTATTGGGAATGGAGATAAGAAGAATCAGAACGGTGATGCACCCAAGTGTGATCGTTGCCATCAGCATCACACTGGATGGTGTAGTGTGAAATGCCAGAATTGCTCAAAGAAAGGACACACAGCTAGGGACTGTAGAGCTCGACCTCTTACTATGGTTCAAGCTGCTCCTGAGATGAGAAATAAGGCAGATGTTACTTGTTATGGGTGTGGAAAGAAGGGACACTATAGGAATGAGTGTAGAGAATCGCGGAACCGTGGAAATCAAGGCTCGGGTGGTAATGGGTACAATTATGGAAACCGTGGAGCTGGAGGAAACCGTGGACGACAAGATAATGGGGACCAACGTGTGGAAGCTGGAGCTGCTCAGGGAAGAGTGTATGCACTCGGGAACGAGAGAGGAGAAGATCCGAACGTCGTTACTGGTACGTTCCTTCTCAATAATCGTTATGCTTCCATACTGTTTGATACTGGTGCCGATAGGAGTTTTGTGTCCACTACCTTTGCACCCTTACTAGAGAAACCCCCGATGGCCTTAGGAATTGGATATGATATTGAGTTAGCTAATGGAAACATAGAAAGGATTAATACTATCATTCGAGGTTGTACGTTAAATTTCTTGAACCACCCTTTCAACATAGATCTTCTACCCGTCACGTTAGGAAGTTTTGATGTAATCATTGGTATGGATTGGTTGTCGAAGTATCATGCTCACATACTTTGCGACGAGAAGATCGTGCGTGTACCCTACGGAAAGGAAGTCCTAAATATACTAGGAGACCGAAAGGATTATAGGAGCCCATCCCGATTAGCAGTTATATCTTACACAAAGTTACCGAAGTTAATGGAGAAGGGATGTTACCTTTTCTTAGCCCAAATTTCTGAGAAGGGCGAGACGAAGAAAAAGGAAAGGTGCATTGGAGATGTGCCTATAGTTCGTGATTTTCCTGATGTGTTTCCTGATGATTTGCCGGGAATCCCGCCGACTAGACAAGTGGAGTTTCAGATTGAGTTGATACCTGGTGCTGCACCTGTAGCACGAGCACCTTATCGTCTTGCACCTACCGAACTGGAAGAGTTGTCAAAACAATTGGCGGAGTTAGCCGAAAAGGGATTCATAAGACCAAGTTCTTCACCTTGGGGAGCCCCAGTCTTATTTGTGAAGAAGAAGGATGGATCGTTTCGTATGTGTATTGACTATAGAGAGTTGAATAAGTTAACGGTGAAGAATCGATACCCGTTACCTAGGATCGATGACTTGTTCGATTAACTTCAAGGATCGAGTGTGTATTCGAAGATCGACTTGAGATCGGGATATCATCAACTTCGGGTTCGCGAGGAAGATATTCCGAAAACGGCTTTCAGGACCCGTTACGGGCATTACGAGTTTCAGGTGATGCCGTTTGGGTTGACTAACGCACCAGCAATATTCATGGATCTCATGAATCGTGTGTGCAAGCCATACTTGGATAAGTTCGTGATTGTATTCATCGATGACATTCTGATTTATTCAAAGAGTAAGAAAGAGCATGAGGAACATTTAAGACTCATTTTGGAATTGCTCAGGAAGGAGAAACTTTATGCCAAGTTTTCGAAATGCGAATTTTGGATTCCGACAGTACAATTTTTGGGTCATGTGATTGACAGACAAGGAGTCCATGTGGATCCTGCAAAAATTGAGGCGATAAAAGATTGGGCTGCACCTACAACCCCGACCGAAGTTCGTCAATTTTTGGGTTTAGCTGGTTATTACCGAAGATTCATTGAGGGATTTTCGAAGATAGCTAAACCATTGACCAAATTGACTCAAAAGAGTGTTACGTATGAATGGGGAGATAAAGAAGAGGAAGCGTTTCAATTGCTTAAGAAAATGTTGTGTAGTGCTCCTATCTTAGCGTTACCAGAAGGTAACGAGGATTTCGTCGTCTATTGTGACGCCTCACATAAAGGTTTAGGAGCCGTGTTAATGCAACGAGAGAAGGTGATAGCTTATGCTTCCCGACAGCTCAAAAAGCATGAGAAAAACTACACTACCCATGATTTGGAGCTCGGTGCTGTGGTTTTTGCTTTAAGGATATGGAGACATTACTTGTACGGAACCAAGTGTGTTGTGTTTACCGACCACAAAAGTCTACAACACATCTTGAATCAAAAAGAGCTCAACATGAGACAGCGACGTTGGATCGAGTTGCTAAGCGATTATGATTGTGAAATTCGCTACCACCCTAGTAAAGCAAACGTTGTTGCTGATGCTCTTAGTCGAAAGGAAAGAATACAACCATTACGAGTTAGGTCATTAGGAATGACTATCGTATCGCCATTACCGTCTCAAATACTTGAAGCTCAAACGGAAGCGATGAAGGCAGAAAATAGACCTGCCGAGAATATATTTGGGATGGCTGATAACGAGAAAGGATTTGTTAAACGTTCTGATGGATTATTATGTTTTGGAGATCGGATTTGGGTACCTTTACATGGAGGAATTCGGGAATTGATTATGCATGAGTCGCATAAGTCAAAGTACTCCATTCATCCTGGTTCCGATAAAATGTATCAGGATCTTAAGAAGTTCTATTGGTGGCCAAATATGAAGGCAGATATAGCATCGTACGTTAGTAAGTGCTTGACATGCGCCAAGGTTAAGGCTGAACACCAGAGACCGTCAGGACTACTAACGCAACCAGAACTTCCAGTCTGGAAATGGGAGCGGATTACTATGGACTTCATTACCAAATTACCGAGGACAGCTAGCGGTTGTGACGCTATCTGGGTAATTGTGGATCGTCTGACAAAGTCTGCTCATTTCTTAGCTATTAGTGAAGATGATAATGTGGATAAGCTTGCAAGGTTATATGTGAAGGAAATTATTTCGCGTCATGGAGTCCCGATATCTATTATTTCGGATCGTGATAGTCGTTTTACGTCAGCTTTGTGGCGATCACTTCAAACGGCTTTGGGGACGAGGCTTGATATGAGTACTGCATATCATCCCCAAACCGATGGTCAAAGTGATAGGACCATTCAGACGTTAGAGGATATGCTTCGTGCATGCATCATAGACTTTGGTAAAGGCTGGGAGAAGTATTTACCCCTTGCGGAGTTCTCCTATAATAACAGCTACCATACAAGTCTTAAGGCTGCACCCTTCGAAGCTTTGTATGGCAGAAAGTGTCGTTCGCCTATTGGTTGGGCAGAAGTTGGAGATAGTCAACTTACAGGCCCTGAGCTTATTTTAGAAACTACAGAGAAAGTGACTCAGATTCGTGATCGGTTGCAAGCCGCCAGAGATAGGCAGAAGAGCTACGCCGATCAGAGACGTAAACCTTTAGAGTTCCAGGTTGGAGACAAAGTGATGCTGAAGGTCTCGCCTTGGAAAGGTGTAATACGTTTCGGGAAACGTGGTAAACTCAACCCACGCTACATTGGACCATTCTTGATCTTAGAAAGAATTGGGCCCGTGGCTTATAGGTTGGAATTACCGTCTGAACTGAGCAAAGTTCACGACGTGTTTCACGTGAGTAATTTGAAGAAATGTCTTTCTGATGAAATGCCCGTCATTCCAATGAGGGACATTCGTGTTGATGAGAAACTGAATTTCGTGGAGGAACCGATCGAGATTTTAGATCGTGAAGTTAAACGACTCAAGAGGAGTCGCATTCCGCTCGTCAAGGTTCGTTGGAATTCCCGACATGGACCAGAATATACGTGGGAACGTGAGGACGAGTTCAGGAAGAGATATCCGAAGCTTTTCACTTCGTAGATGAATTTTTCCGAGTGAAACCCGGGACGGGTTTCCTTCTGAGACGGGGAGGATGTGACAACCGGCAGTTTAGGGAGCTATTTTTAAAACCCGCATTACAACTTAAGTTCGTTTATAATTTTTATTTGAAATTTTCATTTCACAACGAACCTGTAAGACCTATGTTATGGATATTTTATTTAATGACGTTATGGAATTCGTGAATTATGTTCATAATTCATTTTTGATTATGTGATCGGTGATGTATATTTGAATTCTCACTTGGTACTACGTTTACTTTGGCACTAGGATTACCTAACATAGTTTTATGATTCGTCTTAACGAGTCCGTTATATATTTTAATTAATTACGAGAGGTTCTCGTGTAATATGGAAATTTTAAAATGAGTTCGGGTTCGGGCCACGTGTTTTACATCTACCCACATTACCCGCTCAACCGTAATAATATCTTTATTATTACTATTATTATTATTATTACTCTTATTATTATTATTATTATTATTACATTTAAAAAAAAAAAAAAAAAAAAAAAAAAAAGGAAAAGTTAATAAGGGTGTGTTTGTCCGGTTTTTACCCACACACACAACACAAACACAAACTTATTTCTCTCTCTCATCTCTCACATCACTCTCTTTTCCCTCTTTGTCTAAACCCTAGCCGCACACCATAGCCGGCCACCACCTTAACCACCGCCGGCCACCACTCTAAACCACCACCATATTCTTGATCTACATCATCTAATCTACTAGATCTACAACACCACGCGCCTCCTACCACCATTTTTATCACACGAATCACCATTTTCTTCACCACTATTCGTTGTTTTTGAAGAGTTATCACGGGTTTGAGCTCTAGATCGAAGGTGAGACGAGTTTTCACTCGTATTGTTAATAAAAATCGTGACCTAAGGTCACGACTTGGTGATATCCGAATGGGTTTTCATTTAAAAACGTGTAACACTTATGGATCTTGGATGAAAAACGTTTTTCTTAATAGTTTGGTATCCGGGTTGGTTTGCTCGATGGGTTAATTCGAACCGTGAGTCTAAGACTCACGGCATAGTTTTTGATCCGAGCGTATGGGCTCGATCTGCTTATCTTCTTGATCTTGAGGTTGTGGTTTCATATGTTGTTGCGTTGGATTGTTGTTCCGACTCATTGGAGTCGCGGCTTAATGCCGAGTTTGGTTAAATGATGCCAAGACCTTCGTGGTCGATTTGGCAGTCGGGTGTGCTCTTTGGGAGCTTATATTTTGGTGACCCTTGGTTTGTTCTTCGAGCCATGGCAGCTCGTGATGTGACCGAGACTCAATTGAGTCGTATAGCCTCGGGTTCGGCTTGGTAAACCGACCCGAACACTTACTTGGTTGATGTTATTTTTGTGCTAATTGTGAACTATTTGTTATATTATTATTTCTTATGATTGTTTTTGGTTAAGATTGTTGTTGTGGTATTATTTTCTCGGCCGTATACATTGGGTCGAATTGGTTATGGTTTTGGTATTGAGGAGTTGTTGTCGAGTGGAATGTGATATGAGGACCGGTTATGAGACGGTCGTTAGATTGACGGAGATAGGTTAGTCGGGTGCCGTAGTCGGACCTTATTGTTGTAGCCCGTGGTTGAGATTGTGATTGGACGGAGATTTATTATTTATGACTTTGGTTTATTATTGGACTTGGACAATGAGCCGAGGGTCATGACTCGGACATATGACCATTTCGTATAACTCAATAAATATTAAAAGTGAAACGAGAATAATAAAACTCGTAATAATAATTATTAATAATATGAACGTTTATACGAAAGTATATACGTGAATAACGTATATATAACTATATAAACGCGTATATTAATAATAATAATAATCACGAGTCGTATTATAAATAATACGATTAGATATATATTAGGCTACGAGCGTGGCGTAATATTATTAAACGTATTATTATTATTAAAAATTGTGTTATAAACGGGAAACTCCCGACAATTATGAAATGTTTAATAAAAAGTCATTTCGGATATATAACGAATAAACTTATTGAGTTAGGCGAAATTGTTGTCACTCGGGTCCAAGTAAGTTATTATTTGTGACATTCGTGTTGTCTCGGATATATGACGACTAATATAGACGTTTTCTATAAGTAAATAACCACTCAACCGTAAGGTTGAGCCGGGTTGTTTGGTTATATGAAACGAATATATTAGTGGGCAGCGTATCCTATGACGCCCACAGGTTGTAGTATATGTAAAGTGTAATAGATTGCGAGTGTATATATCGGGAAATCTGGCCAATTTGACGATATATATGAGGAATTTATTAAACTATGATATATACTATATAGTAATTATGTGCTATGTGCTTTATATGTGCTTTAGATGGGGTGTAATCTTGGAACGGTATATTACGTAAATAAATACGAGGATTATCAAATCGACGGATTCGGTAAACTTTGGCGATTTATTTAAATGATATATTGGGCTAATATTAGATCTATAGTTTATTTTATCTTCTACATGTGATCTTGTTGGTTTGTTTTGAGTCGACCCACCACCCGTATGGATACCAAACGCAAATACACCAAACTAATACGAAATGGATTTTCGGAAATAAAACGGATTCTCGTCCGGGTTTGGGAATATTATATATTTGAGGAAATGATTTCTGAAAGAGTTAATATTGTTAGGTCGTGCCAAGTCCGTAGTTGCTGTTTCGTGAGTTATCATACATCTTATTGCTACCTACCTCGTCTTGCTATTTTCTGGACTTGAGGTGAGTCATAGCCCCACTTTTTACTCTTGAACTATGTTTTCAACGATTGGGGTGAGAAACGTGCAAATCATTTTACGTGGACTATTATCGTTTTTATATTATTTCTAAACTTGCTATGCGTATGGACTAGGATCTATTGTCAGCTTTAGTCACACCTTTTGTGTGTACTATTCAAGGTTGGCTTATTTGGTTATTTGGGATTGTCAGCTTTAGTCACATAGTTTCGTGTGTACTATTCAAGGTTGGCTTATTTGGTTATTTGGATTGTCAGCTTTAGTCACATATTTGTTGTGTGTACTATTCAAGGTTGGCTTATTTGGATTGCCAGCTTTAGTCACATAGTTTCGTGTGTACTATTCAAGGTTGACTTATTAGATACTGTAGTGTGCACCTATAGGTTATTAATACTTCGGAGGTTATCCGAGTATTTATTGGTATTGCGGGGGTTACCCGAATATCTATGTTGTTACGGAAGGGTATCCGTGTGTTGTGGTTATTGCGGAAGGGGTTCCGTGTGTTATGTTGAGAGCGGAGGGTATCCGCAGGCTTTTAGCGAATCCTTAGTCTAGCTAGCAAGCGTTTTGCGTATATGTCCACTATATTATTAGTTGAATTTAAACCTATGATCTCACCAGCGAAAGCTGACTTTTAGCACGTTTTCTCAGGTAATTAAGTGTTGAGGTGCATGCTTGGATTGGAAGGCTCGGCTAAGGCTCTCGGTTTATGGATCTATATTTTCTAAACTCTGATAATTAAATTTGGACCTATTGTTATTTTATTTTGGGCCTGACTCTGAACGATGTTGGGATAAATGTAAACCTTAAAACCCCGTTTTGGTTGTGTTTTTACTATGTTTACTTTATCTCGTTCTATATTGTCTTGTGTTGGATACCAATCCCCGTAGCACCCCGAAAGCTTGTTGAGTCTTCCGCTGTATCAGATTTTGGGGGTGTTACAACGATCAATCCCCCGGTACTTGTCACTATACTATACTACAACGATCAGGTACACTGCCTGGTGGGGGTTGTAAGCTTCTCGAGATCCCTCGAGAGGTAAAGCAAGGTGCGATTCCCACGCATCACATTGCCACCTTGAATAAGTATGATTAGGACTAAAGGTTAATTGTTGTTTAGGTTCTTTTGTGTTTGTCAGTCGTGTAGGTACTTTGGTTTGGTTTGGTGGTCTTTTATTTTAATGTTGTTTGATGGTTTAATGGAACTGCTATGCAATTACTCAGTTAAATAATGAATGGTATTTATGTTTGTATGTAACATTCTTGTTTAATTTGTTGAGGTATTTATGTGTGACACAAAACCATGTTAACAAATCATACTGGTTGTCAAACCCATATGAACTATAAACATTATCAGCACAATCACACACAATGCTTAAAGATTTTATGATCCAGATAGCTTGTATATACTTACTTACAGATGTTTTAAGAGATGCGTATAGCAGCTTACTTGTGTAAGTCCTCGTTAAAACAACATTTGACAATAAAAGTCAACTCTTTGTTGCATAATACATAAACAACTCTGTTTTTGGGTTAAAACAGCCTAATACACATATTAATGGACCTTGTTATTTGGATTACACCTCAACTATTACTGGTAAAAACTAAACAACAAAAACATTTAAACAAATAACATAATAACTAATTATGCATTAATACCGTTGTGAAAATACATCCATTTCAGACCTGATAGAAGGACTAAACACCATCATACATCAACAAAACTACCTAAACACGTACCATAAATAAAATACATCATAACCCAGTACCAAACTTGCTTTCCATTACTTTTATAACCAAAATACCACCACAAAAGACGTTTTACCTTGAAAAAGATGGTTGTTCACAACTGGGCCAAACAGTAAGAAAGTTAATATTTAAACTGCATTAACTTCTTCATGATCCTTGACTTATCACCAGCACGGCGAAGACTTGCCTGTCGCCTTTTAATCAAGTACTCAATTTCTTCCAAATCCTCCTGCTGCGATACCTTAAGACGGACCAAGGGTTCTTTCAGCACAGCATAGTTCCTAAACTTTTCAAGCTCCAGTAAGATAGCATGCCTGTGCTTAACACGTACCTCTATTTCCTCGATCATCCTCCCATAATCTTTCTCATCACCCCTATTGGCGTCTCTCTCCCTAGAAAAAATATTATGGAGCACCATATCAATACGCCTACAACCAATGTCATTTGCGATTTGATCGTAAATTGGTATGATAGACGCCATGTATTTGGAAATGTGGTTGCGTATCCAAGAAGAGTGTTATAGAAGAATATTTTTGGAAATGAAGTAGATCAAGCATTCTTAAATACGCAATAAACTAAAAAGTTGCCCAAAAAATAGTGTAGGAACCAAATTGGAACAGTATTTAGTTAAGTCACAGTTCCCAATGCAAAAAAATTGTTGAAATTGATCAGAGTTGCCCAAAACCTATAAAAGTTGCCCAAGCATACCCTTGACCAATAACTGCATGACACTTGGCATAACTATAGAAAAGTAACTCACAAGTACAAGTTGGCCATGGGTAGTTTAATAGTCAAACGATGAAACTTTATACATGGGTTTCATTTGTTGGTCTTGAGAATGTTCAAAAGATGAAACTTTACACATGCTACTGATTTAAGTAAGTCATGTTCTTCAAATGAGGTGGAAATCAAGTGTATTTGAACATGTTCTTTGTTAACTATCATGGCCACATTTCTGATATACCCAACAAAGTATGCAAACATTGTACATTTACCAATGATCATATATATCATATAAGACATTACTAATTATCAATACTAATGAGAAATATTGCAAATATAGGACATTATAATTAAAGATACACAATATATTGTCTCAAAACATCAACAACTACAATTAAAAATACATAACAAATTTTGTCCCCAAACTTTTCTGACCAGCTGGAAGGCCTAGAACGCAGTTCGTTATTCTTGGTTGTCTTGGACCTGAAACCTTAGACATGCGTCTCTTCTTCAGTTTAACATGGCCTTTTGCATCATAACTCTCATCAGAAGAACTTGAATCATCAATTGAGTCAAGACTTGATGGAATATTTTTAGAACGGGAACCTTTTTTTTTATAAATAGAACTTATTGGAATTTTCTTTGCCCATGTTTTAGGAGGTCTTTTGTTCACCAAAGAAGCTGAAGGTTTTTTTAGTGTATCCTCATAAAACTCAAGGCTGGTGTCAGAATCCGAATCAATAACTATTACCTCATTTTGTTTGGGTGGTTCTTGTGCCTCCTTGGGCCTTCCAAAAATAGCATCAAGTTTTGCTATAGCCTTTGCCTCCATTGCCAGTTTTTCCTCTTTCACCTCCTTCAGACTACCATACATTACTTCAACCTTTGACACCCTCTTGCCAAGTGATTCAAGCTTTGATACCCTCTTGCCAAGCGCTTCAACAGGTGCACAAATATGAAGTGTCGACAATTAATAAACACATACAATTAAACTAAAAATAATCATAAAAAGAAAGAAAGGTATACACTAACCATTAGCAACATCACGTCGATTGTTCTCCCTTTGGCACAGGTCTTCTAGAATCACCTCAGCCATTTCCTCGTCGTCATACCATTTAGTGCCATATTTACTCAAGACATAGTCAACCATAGCATCGTTAACCACCATCTTACTAAAATCATTATTTTTTGAACAAGAAGCTGCCATTGAATGACTTAACTTGAAAACAATGGTTTATTGTTGTGACGAATTAGGATCAGGGTGTGTGTTTCTTTGTTGACTAAATAGTTGTTAGTTTAATAAGTTATAAGTGATAAGTGATAAGTGATGAATGAAGTTTTGGAATACCGTGTAATAAATGTCTGTATAACCTACGTTCCATTGGCATTATCAAAATGTAGTAGTATACAACGTTCAACGCAAAAGTATTAAGACGTGTGTCTTTTCCAATGAAACCGTTCAGTTGCCTAAAGCAATGGTTATAAATTGAAACATTTGTAATCAACAAAATCATTCAAAAAAACTTAAAGGTATACAATATCAAAAATGGCATCAACCTCAAAAATTAATGTGCAAGAGAAACAAGAAAAGGTAGGAGCAATGCAACAATAAAAAACAGAGGAGTTTGAAGATAAAGCTTTCATACTTGAAAAAGAAGAAGCTGAAGAAGAAGAAATAGAGGAAGAGGGAACATTTGAAGAAGCGGTGGATTGGTATATGAAAGAAAAGTTTAAATTTCTGGAAAAAAATTTGAAAGAATTTGAAAAAAGAGAAAAAGCTGCAAAAGAAAAACCAACCAAGTGTAAATACACTTGGAAGAATATGTTGGCAAACAGAAAAAGCAAAAACATGCCCGATCAGGAAGAAGAAGACTCATCAGATGATGAGTATTTGGATTATGACAACCTACATTTGTCATTTGATCCCGAAAAATGTCAAAAGTTTCATTGTTAATTGTTTAATGTAATGTTTATTTTATTTTCAATGAAATCTTTATTTTTGTGTTCTTTTTTTATCGAAATTGAATTCAAATGTTTATGTTCTGTTTCATTCAATTTGTCAAACTAGAAAGTAAGTAACAATGAACTTCAAAGTTCAATCAACAACATTTCTAGGTGGGACAAAGCAAATCAAAGAAAAATGTGTTGACTTTAATAGTCAAATTTTGTTATTCCAATTGCATTTTGACTTTCGAAAGTCAACCTGCGGATTACATCCTACAACAGCCTAGTTTCATTAAAGATAAGACTGGAGGAAGCAACAACCTTAGAGCGACAGAGTGGAGGCGAGAGAAACATTCAGCAGAGACGGCAATGGCGGATGCACTACAAGAAAAAAGCCATTTAGCGACTTTCTTAGCGACGTATTTTATGATTGCGACTTTAGATGATGGGTCGCTGTAAAAGAGTCGCAAATTTTTTGCGACTCATGACATGTGTCGCTAAAAAGAGCGACTAGTATAACGACTTCATAAAATAAGTCGCTATAAATTTGCGACTTTAGTATTTCTTGTCGCTATTTGCATCGCTGTTTTAAAGAGATGTTGCCATCTAAGTCGCTTAACGCGACGCTATTTTTGTAAAAGTCTCTATTTAAGTCGCTAATTAAGTCGCTATATAGAGACTTAATTAGCGACTTAAATAGAGACTTTTACAGAAATTGCGTCGCGTTAAGCGACTTAGATGGCAACATCTCTTTTAAATAGCGATGCAAATGGCGACAAGAAATACTGAAGTCGCAAATTTATAGCGACTTATTTTATGAAGTCGTTATACTAGTCACTCTTTTTAGCGACACATGTGATGAGTCGCAAAAAATTTGCGACTCGTTTACAGCGACCCATCACCTAAAAGTCGCAATTATAAAATACGTCGCTAAGAAAGTCACTAAAAGGCTTTTTTCTTGTAGTGATGGTGGTGCACTCAGGTGGTACTCAGATACGGTGGTGGTGGTGGAGAGGTCAGGTGGTATTCAAATATGCTTGATGCTGGTGGTGGTGGTGGTGATGGTTGAAGAAGCTATGAGAATCAAATATGCTTGCTGGTGGTGGTGGTCATGGTTGAAGAAGCTATGAGATTAATGGGGTATATGGTATATATATAGTGTGCTTTGAAGTGTTTAGGACTATATTAATTTGTTTTGTGAACGTTAAGTATCATTAAAACTAAATGACCAACTTAATCTTTGTACCGTATGATTGTTAAAAGTGGTGAAAGTACAAAAAAAAAAAAAAAGTTGCCCAATACAAGTCGCCCAATATATAGCTAGTTGCCCATGAAAAAACCTTAAAATACCTTACACAACACTTACACATACCTTACAAATACATTCTAATTTTTGTACTTTAATAATTAAATATTAGACACGTGTCAAACTCTTATTGAGTTGCTCAATTTTTTAGTTGCCCGATCTAATTTTGGGAAGTGAAATTTCAAAGTCTGAAAAGTGACTGGTCAAAAAGTCAATAATCCGTTTTGGTAATTATCCCTTATATTAAACAAAAGGTCGTTAATTTGTTTGCAATTTAAAGTTTTCTATCAGTACATATCAACTCAATTATTATTTTTCATTAGAAAAAAAAAAATAATAAAAATAAAAAGTATGCATGTGTTAACGCTTGTGACCGACATTCCATGTTATATAAATTTGGTAACCCTAATTAAATAACTTGCGACCCAAGTATTTACTGATCAAAATATGTTATATGCTGCAACCTTTTTCATCATTATTGATCAAAATCAATATACTAAATACTTTTGTCGATCTAAACATACATAACTTCATGTCGACAACTTTCCCATCCCCTATGCCACTAAGCCGGTCACCGCAGTTCGCTGGTAACTCAGCTCAGTCATCAACGCACGGTCCATCACCCTACGCACTCCCTCCGCCAACCTTGCCGAATCAAAGAACGGTTGTTCTAGACCTTGACCATACCCTAATATGTGCATGTCCCCCCTCATTACTGCCTCCTCGAAACTATGACTTCTTAGTCAAGAATAATCACAACCGTGTTAGATATGTAAGGAAACGTCCATATGTTGATGAATTTCTTAAATATTTAAGCCAAAAAAATTTTGAAATCGTAGTTTTTAGTGCTGCTAAAGAATCATACGCTTCAGTAGTTTTGGATAAATTGGATCCAAAGGGTTTGATTTCGCATAGATTATATAAAAAGTCTTGTAAAAGACTTGATGGGAGGTCTGTTAAGGATCTATCAGATTTAGGACGCGATTTGAAGAATGTTGTGATTATTGATGATCAACCAACTTCTTATAGATTGCAACCCGAGAATGCTATTCCCATCAGACCATTTATTGATGAACTTCAAGATCATGAACTTAAGAAACTAATGGATAATTTTTTTGATGACTGTGAGCAGTATGAAGATTTGAAAGATGCTATAAAGCATTATTTGGAAGTTGAGAAACAAAACAGGAGAGGAAGGGTGATAAAAAGGGTGAAATACTTTTAGTTCTACCGTATATGGTCACTTACGCCGTATACATGTCGATTCTAGAATATTCTATTATTTATCTAGGTTGTTTTTTACTTTAATTAGGTTAATTTTCATGCAAGTTGATCACTACCCTATAAATATAAGGATCATTATCATTGTAATTTACTTTGGAGTCATTAATAAAAATGTGTTTTAGAGTTTATCTCTTTTTTGGGTTTTATTCCTGCAAGGTGCACTTGTATATCACCCTTTTTATGTTAATGTAGATACAATGAATCAAAAGGGAATCTTGCAAGTTGCTACTACTTGCATCCTCAACTTGGCCTTCTTGCTATAGATACATTGTATCTTATGCCTTTGCTACTACTATAAATAGAGGTGCCAACCTCATTGAGAAGCATCCCATTTCCAACTTAAACACACACAAGTTTGGATCTTATTTCTTTCTCCTAGTGTGAGTAAAATAGAGAGTTTAGTATATTTCCTAGTACAAGAGATATAAATTTGTATTATCCTTGTAACTAGAGAAAATGTGTAACTCCTAGTTTTACATAGTGAAACGTATCTTTCCTTGCCCGTGGTTTTTACCCTATTGGGGTTTTCCACGTTATATCCGTGTGTCATCTTTTATTATATTTCTATTTTAGTTGCGGGTTTGCTTCAGTCCGGTGTCACTTTTCTCAACAAGTGGTATCAAGAGCTAAAGTTGGGTGTGTGTATAATTATTTATCGTATGCTCTGTGGTTGCCATTTTTAAGTGGATCCTCCGCATCAAAAGATAAATAAGATTATACTCACTCAAAAGGTGTTCGGTACTATTATTAACAAATAATAGTTTTGTCAAAAAGTAGATTGTGATTATAGCAATGGCGGCAAAATTTGAAATCGAAAAATTCAATGGGAATAATTTCTCGTTGTGGAAATTAAAGATGAAGGCTATCCTTAGAAAGGATAAATGTTTAGCGGCCATTGACGAAAGGCCAGCTGAGGTCACGAATGACAGTAAATGGGACGAGATGGATGGAAATGCTATTGCAAATCTTCATCTGTGATTAGCAGATGGAGTTTTGTCAAGCATAGAGGAGAAGAAAAGTGCAAAGGAGATTTGGGATCATCTTGCTCGATTGTATGAGGCAAGATCGCTCCACAATAAAATATTTCTCAAGAGGAAACTTTATGATCTTCGCATGACGGAATCTACTTCAGTGACTGAGCACGTTAATAACCTGAATACTCTATTTTCTCAGCTCACGTCTTTGAGTTGTAAAATAGAGCCACATGAACGTGCTGAAATTCTACTTCAAAGTTTACCTGACTCATATGACCAACTCATAATCAACTTAACCAGTAATCTTCTTTCGGACTATCTAGTCTTCGATGATGTTACAGCCGCTATTCTAGAAGAAGAAAATAGGCGTAACAATCGGGAGGACAGACAGGCCAGTTCAAGACAGGTGGAGGCGTTGGTGGTAACGAGAGGGAGGTCAATGGAACCTGGCTCCAGTGGGAGTCACAATCATGGTAAATCTAAAACAGGAAAGAAGAAGAATTTTAAATGCTTCAATTGTGGCAAGCAGGGTCACATGAAGAAAGATTGTAGGAGTTTAAGAAACTCTAATCCTCAAGGAAATGTCGCCAGCACTTCAGAAGATGGTAATGCTCTGTGTTGTGAAGCAGCGGTTGCAAATGAAGGCAGGACGAGATTTGCAGATGTATGGCTGTTCGATACAGGAGCAACTTTTCATATGACCGCAAGAAGAGAATGGTTTCATCAATATAAACCTATCTCTGGAGGCAGATCTGTGTACAGTTGCAAGGATGAAAAACTAAAGATCATTGGAATTGGAAGTGTCATGGTGAAGGTGCATGATGGTACAGTTCGTACTATTCGGGATGTGCGACACGTGGAGGGCCTGAAAAAGAATCTTTTGTCTCTAGGACAATTTGATAATCTTGGTTGTAAGGTTGAAATACAAAACAAGATTTTGAAAATTATAAAAGGCGCGCTTGTTCTTATGAAAGGTGAAATGGTGGCTGCGAACTTATACCGACTGAAGGCAGAGATAGTGGAGGAGGCGGAAGCATCTGTTGCTTCACATAGTCCAAGTCATAGAGTTGCAGTAACATGGCATCAGAAGCTTGGACATATGTCAGAACAAGGAATGAAGATTCTTGTTGAAAGGAAGTTAATTTCTGGCCTCACAAAAGTTTCTTTACCTTTCTGTGAGCATTGTGTTATCAGCAAGCAGCATCGCCTAAAATTCAAGACATCAAATTCTAGAAGTGTCTGTTCTAGAATTGGTTCATTCTGATGTGTGGCAAGCACCGGTTCTATCCCTGGGAGGAGCAAAGTATTTTGTATCCTTCATTGATGACTATTCCAGGAGATGTTGGGTGTACCCAATCAAGAAGAAGTCTGATGTGTTTGAAGTTTTCAAAGTTTACAAAGCGTGGGTTGAACTTGATTCTGGGAAGAAAATCAAGTGTTTAAGGACTGATAATGGAGGTGAATATACAGGTGATGAATTTGATTCCTTTTGCAAGCAAGAAGGAATCAAAAGGCAGTTCACGACGGCATACACTCCTCAATAGAATGGAGTGGCAGAGCGGATGAACAGAACCTTGTTAGAAAGAGCAAGAGCAATGTTGGCAACTGCAGGCTTGGAAAAATCGTTCTGGGCAGAAGCAGTCAATACCGCCTGTTATGTGATAAATCGGTCACCTTCAACTGCACTTGAGTTGAAGACACCAATGGAGATGTGGACGGGAAAGCCGGTCAACTATTCAGACCTTCATATATTTGGAAGTCCTGTGTACGTGATGTATAATTCTCAAGAAACTACAAAGCTGGATCCGAAATCCAGAAAATGTTTGTTCTTGGGGTATGCTGACGGAGTAAAGGGGTATCGCTTGTGGGACCCCACTGCCCACAAAGTAGTCGTCAGCAGAGATGTTGTCTTTATAGAAGACAAAGTTCAAGAGAATGAAGAAGGTGATAGCACTACAAGTGAAACTACATCAATACAGGTGGAAAAGCAGTTTCAGTCGAGTGATTCTTCTGAAGTCGTACCACAGCACGAGGTGAATGAGACAACTGAGTCTCAAGCTCCAACGACTCGTACTCTTAATCGTGAAAGAAAACGCCCGGTGTGGCACACGGATTATGTTATGGAGGGCAATGTTGCATACTGTCTTCTTACAGAGGAAGGAGAGCCATCAACTCTTCAAGAAGCACTGAATAATTCAGATGCTTCGTTCTGGAGGGAAGCAATGCAAGAAGAAATTGAAGCTCTTCATAAGAATAAAACGTGGGAACTGATGCCACTACCAGCAGGTAGAAAACCCATTGGAAACAAATGGGTATATAAGATCAAGAGGAACGGTGATGACCAGGTGGAGAGGTATCGTGCAAGATTGGTAGTCAAAGGATATGCTCAGAAAGAGGGAATCGACTTCAATGAAATATTTTCCCCTGTGGTTCGAATGACAACTGTTCGAGTGGTTCTGGCAATGTGTGCTACGTATCATTTACATCTAGAGCAGCTAGATGTGAAAACTGCATTTCTTCATGGAAATCTTGAGGAAGAAATTTACATGCTCCAACCAGAAGGTTTTAAACAAAAAGGAAAAGAGAACTTGGTTTGCAGGTTAAACAAATCTCTGTACGGTTTAAAGCAGGCGCCGCGGTGTTGGTACAAGAGATTTGATTCTTTCATCATTGGCCTTGGATATAACAGACTACACGCAGACCCTTGTGCATATTACAAGAGGTTTGGAGACAATGATTTTGTCATCTTGCTGTTATATGTTGACGACATGTTGGTTGCAGGCCCCAACAAAGAACGTATTAGTAAACTAAAGGCACAGCTCGCTAGGGAATTCGAGATGAAAGACCTTGGACCCGCAAACAAGATTCTAGGGATGCAAATTCACCGAGATAGAGTTAGTAGGAAAGTTCGGCTTTCACAGAAAAGTTATGTGAAGAAAATCTTGCAAAGGTTCAATATGCAAGATTGTAAGCCAATATCAACCCCGTTTCCTACTAATGTCAAGTTATCCTCCAAGATGAGCCCTAGCAGTAAAGAAGAGAGGATGGAGATGTCTCGAGTACCGTATGCATCAGCAGTGGGAAGTTTAATGTTCACGATGATTTGTACAAGACCAGACATTGCACATGCAGTGGGAGTAGTGAGTCGGTACATGGCGGAACCTGGTAGAGAGCATTGGGAAGCTGTGAAGAGGATCTTTAGATATCTTAAAGGAACCTCGGATGTTGCATTATGTTATGGGGAATCGGGTTTAACTGTCAAGGGATATGTTGATTCTGATTACGCAGGTGATCTTGACGGAAGTAAATCAACCACCGGGTATGCATTTACACTTTCTGGCGGAACAGTAAGCTGGGTTTCAAAACTGCAGTCAGTTGTCGCTATGTCAACGACAGAAGCAGAATATGTTGCAGCTGCTCAAGCCAGCAAAGAAGCAGTATGGTTGAAGATGTTGTTGGAAGAACTTGGGCACAAACAAGAGACGATTACTCTCTATTATGACAACCAGAGTGCCTTGTATCTTGCAAGGAATCCAGCATTTCATTCAAAGACAAAGCATATACGAGTTCAGTATCACTTCGTTCGTGAGCAAGCGGAAGAAGGAACCGTGGATATGCAGAAAATTCATACTGATGATAACGTGGCAGATTATCTGACGAAAGCAATCAACTGTGACAAGTTTATATGGTGCCGATCCTCATGCGGCCTAGCGTAAACGTAAGCAACATGAAAGTGCAAGGAAGGATAACGGTGTGAAGATCGATTTAGCTTCAATCGGATCTTCAAGTGGGAGATTGTTAATGTAGATACAATGAATCAAAAGGGAATCTTGCAAGTGGCTACTACTTGCATCCTCAACTTGGCCTTCTTGCTATAGATACATTGTATCTTATGCCTTTGCTACTACTATAAATAGAGGTGCCAACCTCATTGAGAAGCATCCCATTTCCAACTTAAACACACACAAGTTTGGATCTTATTTCTTTCTCCTAGTGTGAGTAAAATAGAGAGTTTAGTATATTTCCTAGTACAAGAGATATAAATTTGTATTATCCTTGTAACTAGAGAAAAGGTGTAACTCCTAGTTTTACATAGTGAAACGTATCTTTCCTTGCCCGTGGTTTTTACCCTATTGGGGTTTTCCACGTTATATCCGTGTGTCATCTTTTATTATATTTCTATTTTAGTTGCGGGTTTGCTTCAGTCCGGTGTCACTTTTCTCAACATTTTATGCCCAGCAATAATCTTTATAATTTCATTCTCAGTTTTCCTCACGATTTCCATGCCTTTGGTTTGCTTGTTTTGATTGTCTTCGGCCTCGGAAGTCACTTACCAGTCGAGGTCAAAGCCTTCTTCCTCTGCATGCATTTCATTCCAACAATTTCCTTGTTCGATTTCCATTTTTACCAAGATTGCTAGATCACCTAAACGATGTTCAGGGTTTATGATTATGATATTTGTATGTACAAGTTGATCGAATCAGTATGGGCCGACCCTGTTTCTGTATTAAGACCCTCAAGGCCTGTTTTATATTATCAGGTTTTGGTTGTTTGTACATAAAACAATTACTTCAAACTTATTATCCAATGCGAGTATATTTCTCACATCAAGATTTGATACAAAAAGGCTAAACACCAATACTAGCTAATATCAGTAAATCACTTCAGAAAGCCTTGTTCGATACATATAGTAGGAAATGATGACAACTATGATACATTTAGAGGCCATTAACCCTTTTGAATACAAGAACCCGCACACAGAAGATTTTGACTTCAACCCTTAGCAGCCTTGCTATCATCCACAAGTAAATGATGTTGATTTTAATATCAAATAAAGAATTGTTAAATATGTTACAAATTTCATTTATTTTGTTGAAAATATCGAGTAATTTGTATTATGTTTCATCATTTCAAAATTCATATTTGTTCATCTTTTTTAAATTTCAAAGTAAATAATAGTTTTTTTTTCTTTTCTAAAATATTTTCTTACTCAAATTGCAGTGATATTTTGTGTAAATCAGACTTTGTGAATGGGCTGAGAATTCATTTTGAAAGTATGAAATTCGGCGGACTCATTGCCACTGTAATTGATATTTGGCTCTTAATTCTGAATAATGGTGAAAGAGAAAGTAGTCCTCGATCGTTGAGGAAGTTATTCTGTCTTATATCATTGATCGTAAGTTATATAACTTTATGAAATAAGCTATTTTGTCATACATCAAAATAAAATAGTTGCTCGTATATCGTATTGTCATGAACGGATGAACTGAAGCACTAAAAAACATATTATTCATCATTTTTTTTTAATGAAAAACTCTTAAATAAACTGATGAACTGAATAACTTAAATTTTGAATGAAGTGATGAAGTGAATAACTTAAATTTTGAATGAACTTATGAACGGAACCAAATTGTTCACCAGTTTTAAATAACTGTTACTCAAATTTTTTGATGAATATATAAAATGATGAACTAATGATTATAACAAATAGCTCATCAGTTTCAAATAAATGTTCATCAGTTCAAAACTTTTAGACCCATTTGACCAATTTACTAATGACCTATATATGTATCAATCAATTTCCGTATGAATTAATTTATATTGATGAACAACAGACGAAAGATATGCTGAAGTTTGATTTAAATATGGAGGAATTGTATCAGAAATTTGAAAAGACCATGCAGTGCGTTATTGTTCTTTCATCTGATCACAACATAAACGACATTGACCTGGTAAGCACCTTTATTTTACTAAAGGTAATGAGGTTCTTTGTTATTGCAGAAATTCCTTTTTTTTAAAGTACTTGAAGAATGCACAACATCCAAATGAAGCTATTCTGAAGGATGACATGGTCAGTCTTGAGCATATGCGACGGAGAACTAATGAAAATATCCACGATTATCAGGGGCGGAGCCAGGATTTGTAGTTAAGGGGGGCCGAAGTTCATTATATAACCCGAAAAATAAAAGTTCAAAAACGGTTTCCAACTTTAGTTTATACAAATAAACCATCAAAAAAACTTACGAATGCATTACTAAATCTAATTTTTTTCTAACATGTTTAGTGGATAAAAAGTATAGTAAACTCAAAATAAAGTCATTTTTATTTTTATTTTATTTTTTTATTATTTTTATTTTTTTTTATACTTTTTAGTGTATAACTAGGGGAGAGCAACAAAGCCGAAACTTTCTAGGATTTCTTGATTTATGTTTTGGGTGTTCAAAAAATTTACGTATTGGGATATTTAAAAACTTGATCATAATTTACTAAAAATTTGGGTTTTATGAAATGACAGTTTTGGAAGTTATATAAAAGTTTTCCAAAAATTATAGATATCTGGATATTCAGATACATAAAACTATAATCTGAAATTTCGGATATCCAAATTACAAAAAACTTATGTAAAATATTATGTCTAATATAAAACCATCATCGCAAATTTCGAATATCCAAATTTGTGATATAACTAGTTGTTGACAAGTCCTTTAATTTTTTTAAATTAACAACAAAAAAATATTGTCAAAAATGTCTCCTTTCATATTTTCGCTTCAATGGCCACTTAGATAGGATACATTTCATATCGGTTGTTTTCTTTTTCTTTCATGATAGAAAAGTTGGTAGTTGAGAGATGCTCGTAGTATATTAAACGTTAAATTATAAGCTAAACAATGGTATGTTAATACAATCATTGGGTTATTGGAGGGGGCCTAGCACCCGCTAGCCACCACCTCCCTCCGCCCCTGACTCCATCCTCATTTGGGTAATATATAGTACAACAAACCAACCATATGCTAGCTGGCTTCCTTTTATTCATTTTTCTAGTTTAGTATTGTTTATTATGTAAAATTTCAGATTTACTGTTGTATCATTTGATGAAAAACGAGTTATGTGCGGCGAAATAGTATGGAATGGCTTGGGGAGCATGTGCATGGCAGAAGTGATGAGTTAAATGGTGCTTGTCAAGTTAATAAGTAGACATATATAGAAAGAGTAGTTGGATTCAACCTTACACATTAGATGCCATTGTCTTCAAATTTCATTTTTTCTAATATTATTATTTTTTTTAATGACGGAACTTATTCATGCTTCTAGCAAGTAACTAGAGACAAAACCATATACAAATATGGGTAAAAGGGAGCTTCCACCCTCGTAAAATAAAACCATATACAAATGTACATTAAGATAAACATTGAATTTTTAGTCCAATCGGTCCATGTGGTACGTAACTTCATACTTCTATGCATTATCCAAGAATGCAACAACAATTTGATATCCTCAAGTTAAGTATCTTTCCATGAGGGTTTTGGGTCGAAGCATATCTGATAACGCCATATTGTCCGAGTTGTTTGAATGACACAATCGAAATATGTTTTGAGGGTGCTTGAAAGGAAAGCAATGATCAGCCAAAAAACAACGAAAGAAATACGGCTACTACATTATTAGGATTACTCGTCATGTTCAACTTATGTATCCTCATTTGCTCTTTCATCTAAATAGAGGAAATTACCTTCTTTCTTTAAATAGAGAACTATTAATCAGAATGTGAAAATTCTTGTAACCTTACAAATGCTTAAGGTGACGAAAGACATTAACTGTAAGGAGACTACGAGTCAGTCACTCTATGAACTAAGCGAAAACCCCAAAGATAAAACCCGTAAAGGATTCATGGTAGATGTGTAATATTTCATAGCTGAATGCAGCATGTGAACCATATGGTAACAAAAACTGTCTAAATACGCCTAAAATATGGATGTTAAGTCTTGGAAAAAATGAATTCTTTTCGACAAGTGAAATTGATTTGAGGCAAATAGAGAATGAAATTAATTTCTTGGCTTCTATAAAAAAAATACACCTCACCAAAACCGTAACGGATGTAATGGGGTTTGTCATTTACATTTGAAGTAGAGAATGCTTGAACAAAGTTAGCATATTTGTAAGATCCTTAGTTAAGAATGTAATGGGGTTTGTCCATTTACATTTGAAGGATCTTTGTACTTTTTGTGAAGTATTTAAAATTTTTCCTTTTCGCGCGCGCGCGCGCAAGAAAAAAAAAAAAAAAAAAAAAAAAAAAAAGACGACCCAAGTTATGTTTTTTTGGTTCTTCAATTCACGTGTCTAATTTGTTACTCCATCCAGGGGCGTACCCATGATTTGTAGTTAAGAGGGCCGAAGTTCATTATATAACCCGAAAAATAAAAGTTCAAAAACGGTTTTCAACTTTAGTTTATACAAATAAACCATCACAAAAACTTACGAATGCATTACTAAATCTAATTTTTTTCTAACATGTTTAGTGGATAAAAAGTATAGTAAACTCAAAATAAAGTCATTTTTATTTTTATTTTATTTTTTTATTTTTTTATTTTTTTTTGATACTTTTTAGTATATAACTAGGGGAGAGCAACAAAGCCGAAACTTTCTAGGATTTCTTGATTTATGTTTCGGGTGTTCAAAAAATATACGTATTCGGATATCCGAAAACTTGATTATAATTTACTAAAAATTTGGGTTTTATGAAATGACAGTTTTGGAAGTTATATAAAAGTTTTCCAAAAATTATAGATATCTGGATATTCAGATACATAAAACTATAATCTGAAATTTCGGATATCCAAATTACAAAAAACTTATATAAAATATTATGTCTAATATAAAACCATCATCGCAAATTTCGAATCTCCAAATTTGTGATATAACTAGTTGTTGACAAGTCCCTTAAATTTTTTAAATTAACAACAAAAAAATATTGTCAAAAATGTCTCATTTCATATTTTCGCTTCAGTGGCTACTTAGATAGGATATATTTCATATCGGTTGTTTTCTTTTTCTTTCATGATAGAAAAGTTGGTAGTTGAGAGATGCTCGTGGTATATTAAACGTTAAATTATAGGCTAAACAATGGTATGTTAATACAATCATTGGGTTATTGGAGGGGGCCTAGCACCCGCTAGCCACCACCTCCCTCCGCCCCTGACGATTATGGTGTTTTCGCAATGAGGCACATGGAAACTTATCAAGGAAACCTGAAAAAATATGATGATGGGTTCGCAATGGAAGGAAGTGAACAACAGGTGCAGTTGGAAAATTTGAGATAGAAGTGTCTCGCAAAAATTCTTCTATCTGAGCTCAATGACAACAAACAAATTGTGGAAAAGGAAATTAAAAATAATATCAATGTAAGACCTCTAAACAAAGAAAATGCAGAAAGATAATTCAAATGGCAGGATTGCAGACTCTATCAGAGAGTACTTTGATATCATTCCATAAAAAGTACTTTGATATTTGAATGTTTGATATCGGTTCTGTAGAAACAATGTTTAGTTCCTTCGGTCTAGTTCTGTAAAAAGTTTTGTAAAACAATTAGATGGGGTAGATGACTGGTAGGCGATGATGCTTCGCAGTAGTGTATGAAAACAATATTATGATGATTTTGATGAATGTTTTTGGTGGTACTCAACGGATGTAAGCATTGTTAGTCATAGCTCAATTTCTACTTTCTGCTATGTTATTTACATTTTACACTTCGTTTTTTTTTTTTTTTTTTTTTTTTTTTTTTTTTTTTTTTTTCGTAATAAGTGAAATATATTAAGCACCAAATAACTAGAGTTAAATCATCCCATGGCAACATAACATGTATTCCATACTAGACACAACATACTAAAACCAAACTAGAGACAGACAAAACTCATCCAATTCCAGATTCAAAATATCCTTATAGAGCTACTATCAACACCGCAGAAACCAATATTCCCAAAGAAAGTTACCTAATCTTTCAAAGTACACAATCACAAGGGAGAAGAGGATTCAACACCAAGATACATAGGCATACGTCCCTAACTAGCCCAAACATCCAACCACTCCCTGAGTTTGTGGCAACAGAGAAAAAGCTCATTAATCAAACATAATATCTCAGAAATCGCAAACTCAGACACTTAGGTACAGGAAACTATCCTTATGGAGCTATTATCATTAACTACGGGATAACTATCTTTCAAGATACACAATCAAAAGGGAATGATATCCAAGTAGAAATGAGTTCAACACCAAGATAAATAGCCATCTGACTCACACAATCCAAACTTTTTGATGGTATAATTGGGAGATTGTATATTTTGCCTCGCAACATGCTGGACTTTCATGTTTATATATTTATCATTCTAGAAATGAGTTCAACACCAAGATACATAGCCATCTGACTCACACAATCCAAACTTTTTGATAGTATAATTGGGAGATTATATATTTTGCCTCGCAACATGCAGGACTTTCATGTTTATATAATGTATCCTTTCAGTCTTGAAAGTAAGTTTTTTTTAAAGAAAACTCATGACTTTCTCCAAACATCGCCTAACTGCTACTCTAATCCTGAGTCAAAGTAAATGAATAATCACATCTTGTTCACACATAAACATTTACATATTCAGATGATGCATATTCAAATATTGATAAACCTGTGTTTGTATTCACAGAGTATCCAAAGTAACCGCCAAACATGATGAAATGAGAATGTAAGGAAGCAAACAACACTAACAAGATTTCAATAAGTAATGAACACATACAAGACTTTCCATAACTAATTAACATTAAACTTGATAGTAATACCAATTTCACTAACCTTGCTACAAATAATATATTTGAAAAACACGTAGCATATACTTGATCTACAATCGCACAAGATTCCATAAATGACATTACTAAAAAACATTACATCAGTGATAAAAAAAACTAAAATAGATTAAAGTGACCTTCATCTTTTTGATCAATTATTGTTAGAGCATATATGTAAATCCGAGTGATCAAAGAGAAGTAGCAATTCCTTGAACGATGTTGGGTTTCAAGATTCTGCTGATGAAAAATTCTCTAAGTGTCAAACTGTTGATGGACTTGGACTCTGCTGCTAGTGTTATCAGACTGCTGCTAGAAGTGATCAATCTGCTGCTAGTATATACAAACTACTGCTAAGTGAATCTGCTGCTTGAAAAGATAATGAATCTGCTGCTAGTATAGTTGTAATCTACTACTGATAGGATATATACTAGAGTCGGTTAGATAATTAAGGGAAAGATATTATCTTGCATGTAAAGTTATTGTAAACCGACTAGGACTCCTTAGTCTATAAAAGGAGGTGCCTAGGGTTAGAGTATGTACGTATCATTATTATTCGTTTCACTTCAAGGTTGTAAAACCCTAGCATTGGTTGAATACTCGTATATTAATATATCGAAGTGTTGAAAGTGTTTAAAATTGTTCTTCTTAAGTTAAGCTATAATATTCCGCGTTATTGCTTAAGTTTTATTCTAAGTCAACTTCTATAAGATCTTTTGCTCAACTCGGATCAACATACGAGCCCATGAAGAATGAGCCCTCTCCTCGAGAAATCCCAAGATTTTTTATTTGTTGTGAGCAGGGGTTATAAACATCAAGCGTGGTAAACCTCGGTTCATGAACATCAAACATGGTAAGCCTTCCCTTCTCCAGAGTTTCAAATATAGTTTCACCATTCTTCTTAAACCCAAGCATTTTTTCTACTAGTGTGTCAATTGTGAATAGCTTTCTAAAAGACGAGTCATGCTCCATCACCCAAACATCACAACCTCTTTCGACCGATCCATACACAACAAGAGACTCCATTAGCTTAGAAACGGAGCAACAATCGAACAACTCGTTTGTTAAGCTATCTGGTAGATCTATAACTTTAAATTCCTTTGTAATCAAATTAAATGACACCACCATATACTCGGGTACACCATCAACAAAAGTCGTATCATAAACAACCCAATAAATAAACGTATCTATAACAAGCTAATTTGACTTATTAAGTTTAATCAATCGACGAGGCAACTTACCACTTGGAATCACATTCCAAGCCCCCCAGCTCAATGTGAAAACTTCAAAATGCCAAGGATTGTTGTGCGTTTGTATTATCTTCACAGCGGTATGATCACTAGTAACGGGACAAACCCCAAAACCATGTGCAATCTCAATCCCAATTTGAGGGCCATATGTAGGGACATTAATACCAAATGATTTTCGGATAAAAGGGTTCCAAACAATAGGCATCTTTTTATTATATCAACACAAACACAGTAATCCATAACACGTACCAACGATGGCTGAAACATGATATTGTTTAAGCAAGGAGACACAACAACAGATGAAGCGAACTCTTGTACCTGAAGAGTTTCAATATTATCATCTACAAGACAAATGTGTTGTGTCACATCTGCTAAATGAACTTTGTAGCTTAGAATAAGACTACGTGGCTGCGTATGGCGGACGCTGCAAACTTTGATAAATTGAGAGCTGTCAATGTAAGATTTCCATGGTTTGGAAACTGACATGAACTGAATCAATGACTTGACATTGGAAACCTTTTTGATGATTTCCATTTGGATTTCAAATGGGATGTTGTCCGACTTTTTTTTTCTAGGGTTTATGTGACTGTTTGAGATAGTAGTAATAAAATATGAGATAAAGTAATAGGATTGGGAAATTCGGTGTATTAACTGGAACGGGTGGGATGGCAACGGGTCGGGTGCGGGTACGGACGTGGATATTATAAACGGTTGTGGGTGCACTAAAAACAACCATCTCACATCATATGTATTACAAATTTATCTCACGTATTTTAAATAGTTTTGGCATTTGGTTGGATAACCTGAGTTACCGTTGCGACACGAGTTCATTAATCAAATTTGCTAACCATCTATTAATGTAACTCATTGTTTGAATAATACGTAGTAATATGTTTAGACACTTTTAAGTTTATTTGTAGGGGAAAAAAACAGGAATTTTGAAGCCTTTAGTGTATGAGTTACACACATTATATATTTTTAACCTTGAAAACTTCAACCATGCTATTTATGGTGGTCGAGATCATGTTGCTCCTGTGAGTATATGCATCGCATCTCTTAACAAATATCCGAGTTTGATATGCAAATGATAACTATCTAAAGTAATTGATGATGCTAAAAGCATGTTCAAAAAAGAAAGTTGATGATGCTAAGCTAAAATCACAAAGGCCAAAACACATATTAGTATCCTGAATTTGTCAAACTGGATCATCTAGTACCCTGAACTTTTAAAGGGGCAACATGATACCTTGAACTTGACAAAATGGAATTTCTACTACCCTATACTAACTAACTCAATAATTAATTATTTTTTCTTTCTAAAATTCAATTTAGTAAAGTTTTTTTTTAATAAATAATTTATAGTAAAACTTTGGCTAGATAAATATATTTTTTCCATAAAATTTAATTATTTTTAAATTTTGAAAATTAATATAGTATTTTAATTAATTATTTAGAGTATAAAAAGTATAGAGGTAGTATCTCTAAAACATTTCTAACACACTACTCTTAATAAATATTCATACTATATTAGTAAATGTTTGTTTCAAATAATTTTTAGATCAACTTATAACTAACGATATCGGAGTTTTTGCAATTTTCAATTTAACATATGTATATAAACAAATTAATAGTTAAGTTGTTATGGTCTCAAAATTATTTGAAACGAACAATTAGTATATAATACAATATATATATATATATATATATATATATATATATATATATATATATATATATATATATATATATATATATATATATATATATATGGGAAGGATAATGTGAGAACTTTCTTAAAGGTTTAAAAATGAGAACTATTCTAAAATACCATTAAAATATTGATACATAACCATTTTAGCAAAGATGCACCAAAATATTATATATTAATACAAGTTAACATTAAATCGACTAATAACCAACTCATACATGAAAAACGGATTGCTGATACACAATTAAATTTTTGATACATATACATTAAAATCTCAAAAAACTAATTTTTATACATAAATTGATACACCCAATACATAACAACCACTAAAAACTTGATCACAACACTAAACTTTGATACACATTACACGTTGAATCAAAGTGTATCACTTAGTTTACGTCAATTTTCATAAGAAAACCCATCAAATCTTTAATAATTTTAGTTGTAATTAATTATGTTTTTATTTACTTTTAAGTTGAGTGTCATTTGTAAGATTTTGGTTGGTTCTCATTTTTACAACTTTAAGAAAGTTCTCATTTGATATATATATATATATATATATATATATATATATATATATATATATATATATATATATATATATATATATATATATATATATATATATATATAGAGTGAGGATCACGTGCGGATGTTTTGTTTTAGTGCGGACGTGCGGATAGATCTAGGCCGTCCAATCTAGATCTGATCTTGACTTTTTGTAAAAAAGTCAAGATCTACGCAACTATCACAGTACCAAATCACATTCAAATGATTTTTTTTAATTTTTTTCCTTTTGAGCGATCCTTAATATTGTTATCTTCTTTCATTTTTTTATTTTTTCAGATTTTTCTGAGAACTTTTTATTTTTTTGATTATGAGTTCTAGCGTGATATTAACCATATTATGAGTTCTACCGTGATATTAACAATATTATGAGCCATAATATTAAAAACCCATGATAGCTATGGTGATATTGTAAAACCAAGGTGATATTGTAAAACCAACGTGATATTAAACTTTTTTACATGTAAAAATGAACCGTGATATTAGTGAAAAGCTTAATATAATTGTTTTTTTTTATTACGATATTAAAAAAACTTACGGTGATATTAAAAAAAACTGAAAAAGAATGTATGAATATTAGAGTGATATTAAGAAAGCATGATAGTTACGGCGATATTAACAATTTTTATTAAGAAAAAGTTTTTATGATATTAAAAAAGTTATTGTGATATTAAAATTTTTATTAAAAAAAAATCAGAATCTGATTTTGACGTTTTTACAAAAGTCAAAATCATACGCTAATATCACAATACCTTTAACGATGAAAACGATTTTTTTTTGAAATTTTTTTCAGCGATTCTTAATTATTTGTTGTCCTCTTTATTTTTTTTAATTTTTCAGATTTTTTTGAATTTTTTTCAGAAAAAAAGCTAATACGATAGTAACGTTTTTGAAAAAAGACGGGATATTTACGATATTGCCACCGCGTTTTTTTTTATCATAATCTGAGATGGACGGATGATCGTGTGGTCCACATTCATCCGTACCATCCGCACTAAAAAGGAAAAACGCACCCGATCCCTTCCCTATGTGTGTGTGTGTGTGTGTGTATATATATATATAGGGTGGGGTTATTCTAAAAAGGGCCTTATAATAAAAAGTGTAGGAAGGATTGTGGGAGTGACATGTGTCACCCCTATGCCACATCATATGACACGTGTCACCCCCCCCCCCCCCCCCCCCCCCCCGCCGAAAAAAAAAATTTCCCGCAAAAAAAAATTTTTTTGGGGGCAAAAAAAAAAAAAAAAATTCCCGCCAAAATTTTTTAGTGCATCACTGTTATAAATTTACTGCATCACGGTTATAAAGTTACTGCATCACAATTATGATTTTACTGCATTATGGTTACTGCATTCATTGTTTTAATGTTACTGCATCATGGTTATAAAGTTACTGCATCATGGTTATAAAGAAACTGCATTATTATAAGTTTTCTGCATCATATATGTATGTAACTGCATCACAATTAAAATACGATTTTTTTTTTAAGTTTTGGTGCATCTTTATTATAAGTTACTGCATCATAGTTAATAGTTTAGTGCATCAACTATGTTGCAGTAATGCACTAAAATTTAAAACTGTGATGCAGTAACTTTTATATTTATGATGCAGTAACTTTATAACTGTGATGCACTAAAAAATTTGGCGGGAAAAAAAAATTTTGCCCCAAAAAATTTTTTTTTGGGGGGGGGGGTGGGGGTGGTGACATGTATCATATGATGTGGCATAGGGGTGACACATGTCGCCCTCACAATCATTCCTACACTTTTTATTATAAGGCCCTTTTTATTTTACTCCATACATATATATATATATATATATATATATATATATATATATATATATATATATATATATATATATATATATATATATATATATATATATATATAGTGCAGTAAATTCACTTTTTAAAATGTATTATTTCAAATATAAATTTATTCTCAATAGCTAAATATAATATTATAGTAACTAAAAAAATAAAATAAACTAAATTTTCAATAAAATATAATTAAATAACTTAACTTTAACTACAAATCATTTATATTACATTAGCTTTAGTAGATTGATTTTTTAGCATAAATTAAAAAAATGATAAATTATGTACTAGTTAATTTGGTATAGGGTAGTAGTAATTTCAGTTTGCCAAGTTCGGGGTATTATCCTGCACTATTAAAAGTTCAAAGTTGTTCAAGTTTGACAAGTTAGAGGTACTAATATGTGTTTTGGCCAAATCACAATAATGTAAAGTTTGCAGCCTTGCAGGTCCAAGAGTAGCTGTAAAGTTTGCAAGCCCAATAGCTTATGTGATGTGTCGAAAAGTCGTGACAATTGGCCCATTGTGATATCCTGCTGATTTTGTGCATAAAGAATAAATCAAGTCCAAGTATAGCTGAAAATTTTAACGGTCATGATTGTAACAAAGTAAATCAAATCCAAGTATAGCTGAAATTTTTTTACACTTGGTCTTTTTTAATCTTGATTTCGTCGCTAACAACAAGGTTATAACGAGAAGTAGTCAATACTTTATATGGGTGATATTAAAAAAAACATTGCCATAAGAGTAGCAATAATTTGTGGAGAAAAACATCAAAATCAAATTAAGTAAACGACAGTACACATTTAATAAATGGTTGGATTTACAAAATTTCCTCGTTTTATGTCACTTGCTAGCATGTCCCTGCATAAACAATAACTAAATTTTAGACATGATAGTGAATGTTGTTGGTTATGATAATTGAAAATATAGTTACATTAAAAAACCGTAACATCCAAACAGCATTTTAGTTTAACTAAAACAAGTTAAAGATTATTAAAAGCATCTTCAATGCAAGTTAAACAAAATTACCTTTTTCTTCAAATTAATCACTTAATAGTTTTTTTACGGGGTTGACGGTAAGGCTGATATCATGTAAGTGTATGAATGTCGATGTGTATTATTGAGTAAACCGGTACATAATATAGGGAATACATGAACTATTCTATATACAGACTTGAGCCCAAATACACTAAAACATATACTAACTATGTACTAATTATCGATTAACACAATTATCTTCAAAATCCATTCCAAATGTGAAAGGAAAATATTCAAACTTCAAAGTGTTTAAAGTTTAACTAATTCCATTAACTCAAACTTATGCAA
>JARVZY010011163.1:0-38000 GCA_030686995.1 Artemisia argyi | reverse complement strand
CAAAAATATCATTATTATTTACCATTGAATCAACTTTATTTTAACTAAAATATGAAGGGCGAACTACTTCTAGTTACTAAAGTTCATGACTCTAAAAAAAACGAAAAATTTAAAAAAAATTAAAAATTAAAAATTAAAAATTATTTTTAATTTTTCTATTTTCTTCCCTCCCCCACACTTAAGTTTTGCATTGTCCTCAATGTAATAAAAAAAATGACTTCAAAGTAAAGGAAATGGAAAAATTTAGAAAGTACCGGAGTTAAATATGCAATATGCATATTTGATCATAATAAGCAAATGAGTTTATCGACTCCAAACGTTGATCAACTATATGCTTCCGTAACAAAACCCCTGCAAGAAAACTGCAAAATATACGAAACAACCAAACAAACACAAACAAAAATATCTAAACGAAATAAGTAGAAAATTAAGTTACGTTATAAATCCTAAAAGAAATAGTTAAAGGTAGTGGAAACAGAAATAATTCGACACATAATTGTTTTTAACACAAACCATAAACCATATGACGATCACTCGTCATCATCAATAACTCATGTCGGAACGAATAAACTCGTCCTCACTCTCATCTTCATCTTCATCATCGTCTTCATCCACCACTCGTCGCTTATTCTTTCCAACTCTTGATGACGAACCTCCAACATCATAACTCGATCCTCCAGGATTAAAACTTGATCCACCCACATTGACACCTGAACTACCATACTCGGGAAGTCTACCGTATGGAGGGTATGGCTCGGGAAATGGTGAATAACCAGGATAAGGGTAGGGATATGGTCCAGGATATGGAGAATATGGTAACGGGTATGGTGGAACATTTGGTGGGTTGTAGGGAGGTACCTCATAATTGGCATCTTGTGCCAAGTGTTGGATCATTGGCATGGAATAATCAAAGTTGTAATTATTCCTCATTATCATTGAATCTTTCCAAACTTCCCTACACTCAATAGCATTCAACTCTCGGTTCCAATCACCCCATCCCGAATCAAAACCACTTTGAGTATTCCCCGGAAAACTTCCCATTTGAGGTTGTGATGGTGCCTCCGCATAAGCTCCTGATTGCGCCCCCACACTTGGTTCGGTCCAAGGTCCCAAAGTCTTATTATTCCTATCCAATGCTTTTCCAAAACTAAAAGCATCTCATATCTCACTCTCCATCCTCACTCGACACTTCCTCAACTCATTTTCATTATAGTACCCAAGATTCTTAGCCAAAACGGTCACATAATGACCTCCACAAACATCACTTTGTTTCTTAATTCCCGGTGCTCTCTTAGAAAGATATTCGGCAATAATCCATGCCACATTCCCATTCTTATGTTCCTCCAATAACTTCATCACCCATAGGTCCGGTTGACTACATTTGTCTAGACTACCACTCCTATGCAACAATCCCAAGAAATCAACTTTTGTAACACCTTCATCAACGGATTCCTAATCCTAGAAGAATTCCTCCTAAGACAAGTTGGATCACCAATTCTATTCCAATAAGCATCAACACCCGTGTATTGATCATTATCTCTAGCCAAGCTCACAAAATGTGGTCCAAACAACCTATGATTAACCTCACTTTCCTCATACAAACCTAGGCAACTGCAAAATTTGGCAAAGATAAAGCATGTTCGCGCCCACACAATCTAAACCAAATACAAACATCCCCAAGAACATCATTCACCTTCCTATCAAAGTAAAATGTAGAAAAGAACAACAAACACCATTCCTTGTAAACATCCCACGTATACTAAAAGCTCTTTCCCAAGAATAATCTTCAAACCTATCCCCATCACCGGGATACACATAAATCATAGTCATCATGCTCCTCAATTGATCCTCACATTCATACTCCGCAAGCAAATCCCAATCAATCAATCTAGGCTTAGCAATCTTTCTCTCTTGAAGTTTTGAAAGACGTTCCCTATACTCATTCTTCTCATCTTTGTTTTGCACATGAGAAAACTTGACATTGTCATTAGACTCCGGTTTCAAACTGAAAGTGATCCTCTTCCTCTCGTTCCTTTTCAAATACTTGTTAACAAGCGGGTTTCTTTGACTACGACCCAATCTTGCAACATTTCCCTGAAAGAAAACTCAAATTATGTTATTATAAAAGTATAAAAACTAATACCAATCAATTTAGAAACTAGAAAACGTGATTTCAAAAATGTCAAAATTTTTTCCGTAGCATCCATCCGATCGGATTGAGCTCCATCCGATCGGATGGATCTTTTGGCACACTCCTATCCGTTCGGTTGCAACTCGCAACCGATTCGGCTGGAGTTTCTGTTTACATATTACATCCTCAATCCATTCTAAACGTTTCCCAATCAATCCGAACTTCTTTTTAACTTGTAATCTACCATTTTTGAGTGCTTCTAACATCTGAACTCTCCTATCAACGATTCGTAACATTTCCATGCATCAACCTAATGATTCTATGAAACCCAAGAACACCATCTACTAAAATCTTCCAATTAGTGCTCTAATTAACAATGCAATTACCTAACATCACTAATTATCAAGCATGTAACTCCTGGGATTCATCAATTGCAAATAAATTAGCTCCAAAGATTCTACCCAATTCAATCTGAAAATTCAATCAATCAATCAATCAATTCTTACTCAAAACTTAATCAATTGATCTAATTCTTTTTGCAATACATTCTCCTATCATCTAATCACTTATCCCCAAAATATTACATCTTAATTCGAACTAATTCAAAAATACCCAATTCGTGACCTAATTTAAATCATCCGAATTAAAACCTAATTGAATGAAATTAATGATGTAACTTACTTGACTTGATGCCATTGATGATCAATTATCACTCCTGCAACTCTTAAACAACTTCTTATGGTCGAATTTATGACCCCAATTTTTTTTGGATTGTGTGTGTGTGGTTTTCTTGGGTTTTTGAAAATTTTGGTTTATATATTCAATTCCATCCGATCAGTTGTGAATACATCCGTTCGGTTTTGTATGAAATTGATTTTTCAAAGTTTTTCCACTACTAAACTTGGTACAAGTACTAGTAGTTCTTGTCTCTTCAAAAACTTATCTTTTTGTATGTATATATTCCAAACACACTTTGTCTACCAAAAATTTTGTCGTCATTTCTACTCCTAACTTAAGACTAAAAACATAAGTTAACCTCTTAAAAAAAAAAAACTAGTAAACATATAAATAAATAATCAAACAACTAGATAAATAGATAAATAGGTAGTCTTATTTTAAACATGAAATTCATAAAACCTAAAAACATAAAATAAATTGCATGAAATTAAAAATACGAAACAAACAAATAGCACAAGATGTGCTTTATTCTTGTGATCATTTTTCTTCATCCATTGAAATATTCATTCCTAAGAATGTCTTCTCCATGATACTTGTTTGACAACTTCCTAGTAGTCTTTTGAGTTTTGAAACTTCGTGCAAAATTCCTTCCGCTAGGACATGTGATATCAAATTTGCAATGCCAATCACCATCTCCCTCTTCTCTTTTGTAAATGCTAGGACCATCGGATCCCCATTCCAAGTTCTTCAATTGGACCGGTAAAGATCCAAGAAAATCTGTCAATTTGTTAAACACAAAAATGTTTTTAAATGGGTTAAAGAAAGCCTCCATTGCTAGAGCCCTTTCCATTTCATCCTCAATATCAAAGAAACTAGGTGTGCATGGGCCAAACTTAGGCCTACCATCTTCATCTCTTCCTACTTCAAAGCAACCAAGGTAATCCTCCTCCTGGTCCTCATCATTATCATCCCCATTACTACCCCCTCTAGGCTTTGGATAGTAAGTGTTCTTAAGAATTCCATCGTCAATTGTCATGGTACCTCTTCCCATATCTATTATCGCTCCACATGTTCTTAAGAATGGTCTACCTAATAACAAAGGTAGTTCCTTATCAACCGCTACATCCAACACAAGAAAATCCGCCAAGAACGATTGGTAACCAATTTGAACTCTTACGTTCCTTACCTCCCCCATTGCTTTCGCCTTAGAATTATCCGCCATAGTGAGTTTAGAATTGTTAGGTTGAGGATCTCTTAATCCTAACTTTTGATACAATGGGTAAGGCATAATACTCACACTCGAGCCCGTATCGGCTAATGCATATAAAGGAGTTGTCCCATTAATTTTAACCGGCAAAACAAAATTTCTGGGATCATTCATTTTCTTTGGGAGCCCATTCTCAATTATCCTTCTCTCCTCTACTTCATCAAAACTATTATCTTCCATCTTCGATTTTGCTAACATTACCCCATCTAATTTCTTCCTATAATCCATGTAGTTTCTTAACACTTCAATGACCAGTTTGTTTTCCATCAATTCACTAATTTTTGCTTCAAGATTCTCCAAGATATCTTGTTTTTGCTCTTTGGTTAAGGGTTTGCTACTTTTTGGTGAATTTGGTGGAGTTTTGGATGCTAATGATGATGATTTGTTTTCTTTTTCTTTTTGGGTGGAGGGTTGGGTTAATTTGTTCAATGGTGTTTTGTTTCGGTTAGCCTTGCCCATCTTACAAATTTCATCCCTTCCTTCCTTTATCTTTTCCATACCTTCACAAACATCAACAAGCATTTCATTCACACCTTTTCCTTCTTCCAAATCACTTATGTTAATTCGTAACTCCCCAAGTGCGAAATCCAATGTACACTTGGTAGTCACAAGAAAATCTCTACCAAAGATAACCTCCGGTTCATCGGCATTAGTATATTCCACAACCACAAAATCAAATTTGAAAATGTGACCATGAATGTTCACTCTAACTCCTTTCACTTTCTTCCTTCCATAATCTCCATAGTCAAGCCTAACAAAACCAAGCTTGTCAAGTACTTCTTCCGAAATGTAATTGTCTCCATATTCCATGTTCAACTCCGCATCCCACGCTTTAACACCTTCCACCGCACAAGGTGTAGAATACCTCATGTGTGGAGCATCGTATTCCCTAAGTGGTGCTCTTGTGAAAACAACAACCTTCCTTTCCTTCTCCTTCTTTGGGTAACACATTTCATGTGGCAAGTAAGACACATTGTCACCAACAACCTCTTCTCCTTCTAAATCTAACTTAGCCTTTTCCAATATGCTTTCCAACTTTTCCAAGGAATCACCGGAATCCTTGAACATATCCTTCAAATCTTTCAAGTACGCCGAAATCTGACTTAAACTCTCCATTTCAACTTAAGCAATTACTAACTATAACATAGCCATCAACAAAAACATCCAAATCATTAGCATGAGGGTTAGTTGTAAGTAAATAACTCTTAATATGAAATAAGAATAAGTAAATTAACAAACTAAAACACTTAGAATTGAAAATAAACTAGAAAATAAAAATGTTAAAAATTTTACCGTGGCTTCCATCCGTTCGGATGGACATCCATCCGATCGGATGGAACAAATTACCCACCTCCAACCGATCGGTTGGAACTCGAAACCGATCCGGTTGGAGCTTCTGAATTTTTTTTTTTTTTTTTTTTTTTTTTTTTTAAAGACTTAAACTTAATAAAGCAGTAATGAAAACATTAAGGACATTAAAAACATTAACTAAGGTATTCTTTAAACTTCTAAAACATTAACTATGATTAAAACTACTAAAAACATTAAAATTACTCATAATGACATCTTTTAACTAATAATAACTAACATTAATCATATAATCATTAAAACTAATTAACTAAAAACAGAAAAACGATTATTAAATAAGAAAAACAGAATCCTAAAAATTTACCGTGGCCACCAACCGATCGGATGGACATCCATCCGAATCGGTTGGCTAAAACCAACTTTTTTTTTTTACTTTTACTCTAAAAACTTGAAAATTCACAAATTACAAACAATTTAATTACTAAAAACTAAGAAATTAATCAAATCCCCGGCATCGGTGCCAAAAACTTGATGTGCGTTTTATTAGTACAAGTTTTAAAATTTATAAACATGATTTATCCGATTATTTATTTAGCACATACGAGCAAGTATACTCGTCCGATGTAGTAAAGGTGGGTAAGTCGAGGTTGTCCCAAGGGATTTGATAGTTTAAGTAATAAGAAAAACGTTTGTTAAATAAGGGTTGTCAATCCAAATTTATGTAAATATCAATTTAAAAGAAACACAATAAGAACTAAGCATATACTTGTGTATAATTCCTTGATTGGTAATTAGGAGTATCATGACAATTTAAGTATAAAGTTTGGTGTAAAACTTGTTATGATGCGCAACTAAAAATGAGTAGTTATACAATCTATGATGTATGTCATGTTTTAACTACTACTAAGAATTCTATCACCTAAATGACTCCTTTCGGACATATCAAATGAGTATGACAATTCTATAATCACATGGTTGTTTTGAAAATCAATTCTATTCTTATGAATTCCTACGAATCCTTTCGGTCCTTTTTCGTGATGAAATCTTCTCAAATCCATTTTAACAAGTAAATAAGATGGTTGTCAAGCATCATATTCGATACTAATTCGTGCACTAATGTTTTTGGAATAAAAACAAGTTGAAACTCCTTTTGGACCTATTTTTCCAAAGATTGTTTTTACCAACAAATTAAGCAAGATTAGATGTTACTTCAACAAACTCATAAAATAGATATGTTTTCATGCATCACCTTTTTCATAAAAGAATACTCCGTAACCAATCACATCTTACACACAAGTATATCACGAATTACTCCATAACAATCATATTAAAACACAAGTAAATAAGAAAACTTTCATTAAACTCAAAGTAACAATTGTTCATTATAAGTATCAAGGTGTACCTAGCTTGAGAATTACAATGAATAAACTTGTGGAACTATAGCAACCACACTCCTCCAATTGTTCACTGACGTAAGTAAACAACTCCAAACTCGAACCAAGGCTTGAGACTCGAACTCAACACTTTCTGGACGTTTTCACAACACTTAGTAAACTTTCAGGAATATAAGATGAACTAACAATATTTGGTGTAACACTTAGTTAGATATTTGATGGTACAAGTAATCTAGACCTTAAGTAGTCATTATATAGCATAATAACACTTATCCTCCAAGTAAAAACGTTCCTCTTGAGTTATTAAGCAGAAATGATCAGCCACAAATGATTATGGGGAGTAAATTCGTCCATAAATGCAAGACTTGTAACAGCAGTCACCTCCATCCTATCGGTTTCTCTCCATCCGATCGGATGGCACTTCTTGAGAATACTCCAACCGAATCGGATGCGGGTTTGATCCGATCGGTTGGACACTGTCTGGAAATTATTCTTTTGTCTTTTCTTTGTCGTTTTACGTTGCATGCATTGTCTTTCTTCGTGGCATGACTTTATTCATTAGAACCTGATATTTCCTTGATAAATTTGTGTAGAAGACTTATCTTTATCAAATCCTTTTGTCCATGCGTCGTTTCTTTCTTTCTTGATCTTCTTGAAACTCTCCAAATGTGCATGATCACTTCATTTCTTCATCTTTTAATCATTTTTACCTGCTTTTGGCTATATTTGCATGCATAAACACTTTTCCACGATTAAGTAACAAATATATACAAATATGACCAATTTCCATGCGTAAAACAAACAATAACGCGACTAAAACATGTTAATTTTGAGCGTTATCAGAGTACCAAAATATCCAATCAAATAAACCAAAACTCCAATTAACACTAAACACCCCATACCTCAACAAAAATTCAATGAAATCCTCATTCATGTTTTTAACAGCAAGCTGAATATTAATACCAAGACAACAACCAAATCTAATGAAAGATTTCAGCAATTTAAATATGCAACTCCACCCCCAAACCTGATGTAAACTTCAAGCAAGTAGAATATTAATAACAAGACAGCATACCAACCAAAGGGAAACCACAGAGGACAACAGACAAAAACATCAAAAATATGAAACTCGGTAATATTCCACCAACTAACAGTCCTCACCAGGCCCTCATTAGGGCTGAAATAAACCAAGCTCCATGGAAGATATTTTGCTGTAAACATGTTAGCCATCCAAATAAACCATCTGAATAGGCATAGAAGACCAGCTTCATCATCACAATCAAATATAAGATTGCACCTCCAAAAGTCAGTGCCTGGACCCAGTACACACGAAAATCAAAGGAAAACACAAAATAGAAAGAACCAATACAATAACAGTTAGTGAATAGGTTCAAAATAAATGTGATCAAAATATAAGACTAACCACCAAACAGCAACCAAGAAATCTGCACACAACTCAATGTGATTATGTGCAGAACAGGTCCCCCCATATGTCTACGTAACACCATTATCACACTTTTTCTGACTCCTACAATCACCACCATTTAAGCACTTCAACGAGATCTTCCAAATAGCAGCAGCCTTCTTCGCTTCAAAAGAACGCTTAATTTTCAATCCCGATAATTTATGTCTCACCGTATCAACAATAATTCTAAACACAGATTCATCAGTCCTAAATTCATTCTGGAAAATGCGAATGTTCCTTTCTTGCCAAATGACATAAACCGCTGCTCCAAAAACCAACCGCTGAATGACACTCCAAATGGAGTTATTAGCAGTTTTAATAGACATACCCGACACAATTTCACCCCAAATACAAGAGAAATCTTCAAGTTTACTCAGCGGCTTCAGATTCTCCCACACCATTCTAGAAAACATGCATTTGAAAAATAGGTGACTGCGAGTCTCATCCTCATTTTTACACAGAGGACATAAAGTACTAGAAACATGAAACCACTTAAAGAGTCTATCAGTGGTCTTCAATCTACCTCTCATCGCCCCAAAGCACAAAAGCATGCCTAGGAATACATTGAGAATACCATACCTGCTTGTGCCAAATAACCTTAGGACAGTCAACTCTCAAACATTTCCAGGCTTCTTTGACACTAATATTAAGCTCCTTATTATTTTTATTATTCCATATAGGTTTATCATTACAATCCTGAACTAAAGTAGGAACCGGAACAGTTAAAACTTCTCCAAACATATTGTTCCAATCAGAAGGCCACTTCCATCCATTATCGTCAATCCAATCAACCACTTTATCACTCAAATTAAACCCATTAGCCGTAAGGAAACTGTGAGTAATAAGTTTGCATAACGTGCCATTACTATGCCATTTATCAAACCAAACAGAGCGGGTTCTACCATTACCTAACTTATAAGCCACAAAGTTGCGAATTCTGTCCCTAAGCATCAAAATTTGATTCCAACTCCAGGCCCCGTGCTCAAAACAGACATTATGCCATATATTCTTATCCTTAATCCTATACGCATGAACCCACTTAACCTAAAGAGAATCCTTTTTGCCAATAATGTTCCAAAGATGTTTAGACATTAACGCCTCATTCATAATTCTCAAGGGTTTTAGGCCAAGTCCACCTTGATTTTTGGGTTTACAAATATCTTTCCACACATTACTAGCAATCCCACTTCCATCGCCCCCACCCGACCACAAAAACTTCTTGAGCAGCTTATCAATACTAACACAAATATGGGTAGGCAGGATGAACATAGATGCCCAATATATATGAAGAGAAGCAAGAATAGAAGAAATTAATTGAAGTCTACCAGCAAACGACAAGGTTTTATTCCTCCAATCATGAATCCTATTCTTAACCTTCTCAATCAGAGATCTACAATCATTATTAGAAATATGCTTACCCATCAAAGGAATACCCAAATATTTAATAGGGAGTTCACCAACACTAAACGGCATAGCAAGAAGGATCCTAGATTTAACCGTATCAGAAACACTCCCAAAAAAACCATGCACTCTTAACAATACTAGGGAAAAGGCCAAAACACATGGTAAACTCATCTAACGCCCTTCTTAAAATACACGCTGAAATTTCATCTCCATGACATAATAATAAAAGGTCGTCTGCAAAACAAAGATGGGTCAATAGCAACTTCTTACACCTACAATGATAGTGAAACCTGTCATCATTCCTAATTTGTCTCTTAACCATCAAGTTAAATGCTTCCATAACAATAGTAAATAGATAAGGCGATATGGGGTCACCCTCCCTAAGACCCCATTTACTCTTAAAAAATCCATGCAATTCACCATTTATGCAAATAGAAAAAGAAGCAGAAGTTAGACATACCATTATCCAATGCACCATAGAATTATGAAAGCCAAATCTGATGAGAATGGTCTTCAAAAAATCACAATTGACCGTATCGTGTGCTTTCTGAATGTCAACCTTGAAAGCACACTTGCTAGTAGTACGATTCCAACTGTATCCCTTCATTAGTTCTTGAGCCTAGAGGATATTATCGCTGATCTGTCTACCCGGAATGAAGGCGCTTTGGTTAATATCAATCAAATTACCCAACCCTTCCTTAAGCCTATTTCTGATAACTTTACTAATACACTTGTAGATAAAATTTCCACATGCGATAGGCCTGTAATCAGAAACCAACAATGGAACTTGACTCTTAGGAATTAAGGAAATAAGATTGGCATTAAATTCACAAGCAACTTTCCCGAACAGAAGAACTCTCTAACTGCAGCACACACATCAACACTAACAATACACCACGCGGCTTTAAAAAACTTAGAAGTAAATCCATCCGGGCCTGCAGCTTTGTCATCTTCAATACTAAATATCGCCTCTTTGATTTCAAAATCAGAAACTGGCCTAACCATATTCAAAGCAATCGCTGGATCAAGCTTCTTAGTAAACAAATCATCACAATCATGAATAGGAATAACTTCATCTTCTACTCCGAGAAAATTTTGAAAATGACTAACAAAACAACCTGGAACATCATCCCCATAAAACTTATTACCCTGCACATCAGCAACCATTTGGATCCTACTCTTATTAGCCCTACTCTTAAGCACATTATGAAAGAAATACGTGTTTAGGTCCCCACCCTTTAACCACTGAATCCTTGTTTTCTGTTTTAGAAGATTCGCCTCATCCTTAACCGCTTCCTGATAAGCTCTACAATAAATAATCTCTTTTTCTCTTAGACTACTATTGTGAGGTTCTTTATCAAGGCTCTGTTGAACCCTCTTGAGCTCAACTCTCAACGATTTCACCTTATTGAAAACATTCCCATTAATCCTGTTTATATTTCTTAAATGTTTCTTCATATTTTTCAATCTCTTAGCTAAGATAAACATTTTAAAACCCTGAACATCAATGCTCTAATTATCTCTAACAGTTGGAATGAAAGAATCCTTATCAGCTAAAAAATTAGCGAAACGAAAGGACCTAGGTTTAGCGGGCTTATCCAAATAATAAACCAAAACCATAGGGCAATGATCCGATGTAATGAAAGGCAAGTATTCAGCAAAACAACTAGCATAACAGGATATAGATTTGGAATTGCCCAAAACTCTATCTAGCTTCTTAAGGATACCAGTTTCATTATCAAGACGCTTTTGTATCCAAGTATAGAACATACCTTTACTTGCTATATCATCAAGTTCCAACATCTCCAAACAGTTTCTAAAGTCTTCAATATCACCATCTTTAGCAGCAGTTAGATCAGAGCAATCCCCAATGTTTAGAGCAACGTTGAAATCTCCTACAAGAACCCACGGCTCACCATTGACAATGCTGCTATGTTCCACCAGATTCTTCCATAACGTCCTCCTTTCACATCCTTTGTTTTTAGCATAAATGAAGGAGACAAATTGTTTCCTGTGATCATGAACAAAATTCACTTCAAAGTGCATGGCTTGATCAAATTGTGATATCAGGTTGGCACCAACGACATTAGTATCCCACCTAACCATGATCGTACACACACTTCTGCAATAACCAATATTCGACACCCAAGACCAATTACCAAATGTATAGTCACCAGCAGGTTTAACGAATTTCTTTCTAAGGTGGGTCTCAACCACGGCACACATACTGAGACCTTCCTCTCTAATAACTGTTATCACTTCATCTTTCGGGTTTTAATAGACAAACCACGAACATTGCAAGCTCCAATCTTGACTATCATTGAACAGTAGAGGAGTGTGATTCAATAGCACCACTATTCTGCACCATAGATCTATCAATATCGTTAGTAACTTCATTCTGAACCATGAAACAAGCAGAACCGGTAGTAACCTCCTCCACTTCATCCATAGTCTGAGAACCACCCATATCAGATAGATGCCCATTTAACTGGTCACTCCTAATCTCATCACATCTGCTCGAATAATATTCCAACATATGATCATTCCAACTATTTTTACAATCATTATCAAGAGGCTTGTTTGATAAGAGGAAAATATTAACTTTAGTTAAATTCCTCTCCTTTTGCAAACCCTCAACTTTAGCTAACTCAACACGATATGCTTCATCAAAAAACTTGTTAAATAATATATCACTATTAACTTGAGAAGTAGAGTTAGAGTTCTGCATAATTTTTTTAGCATTCAACTTAGCATTACTATTGAGATTACGGTTAAGCATAATAATACTATTAGACAGATTCTTCATTTTCAATTCCAACTGTTGTTCAAGAGAATCACTCCTCATAATTCTGTTATTCCACCTTTTCGTATAAAATTTGATCATATCCTCATACCAACCTTTGACCACATTTTCCAAAATAGGAACACCAGAATTACAAGCCTTTTCCACTTGAGACTTCACTTCATTCCACAAATTAGAACTCTTATTAACATTATCTTGACTCAAAACATCAAAACGATTACTAGTACTGACATTCTTAGATCCCACCATATCTTTAGAACTACGACTATCACCATTTTTATTACTATTACCATTCTTGTTATCAGTCTTATTACCCGAATTCTTCTTCTACACATTCTTCTTAGCATCTACATTTCCACTGTTACGATTCTCATTAGTACCACTAACATCCTCACCAACTTTTGCTTTACCCTTATTAGCAGGCTGCCCGTTATCATTAATAACAACACTGACATCAACCTTACCTACGTTACCACTATTGACAGGTTTCGATCTCTTACTAGCTTCCTTATTACCCACATTGTTCATACTAGTATTACCAAAATTATTGTAACCAACTCTATTACCATTAACCATTCTTCTACCAGAATAACCGCTAGCATTGCCTTGATCAACATTATTCCCATTGCCCCTGCTCCTACGATTACCAGCAGTAGACCATCCCTCATCACCATTTCCATTACCATTTCCATCATTATTGATTCCATTCTTCTCATCAGTAGGTTTCTTAGTATCACCATCTTTGTTAATTGCCCTATCCACATTTACCTTTCTAGCACATTCACTATAATAGTGACCAAAGATTTTACACTCCTCACACCGTGGCGGAACCCATGTATACTCAACCCCAATCCTTAAGACTTTACCCAGACTTTCATACCACAATTCCACACTATCAACTAAAGGCTTGCAAGATTCAATTTCAATGAGAACTCTAGCAAAAGATGCTCTACCATACGGTTTCTCACAAATGGATGTAGTCATACAATCCATAATAATCGGGACACCAATTCTGCTTACAATTCTGCTAATTCCTTCCACATTCCACGCTTCTAATGGAATATCAAAAACTTTAACCCAAACCGGTATCTTAGAAACTTCAGGCTTAGATATACATAGACTCGGCTCCCATTTTTTGACAAACAACGGTTTAGTATCAACTAGCCATGGACCGTTTAAAAATGTATACCGGCTCCCAAACCGGTATACATTTTTTATGGGTAAAGGGTTGCCCTGGTAAATATTATTACGCCAAAAAACATTGAAGTACAAAGGATGAGAGTGATTTCCCTCATCTCAGTCCATAAGGACACTTACATGCAAATAGACAACTAACCAACTCACTATATAAGAATGATAGGCCATTCTTATAACTAACATAGTAAAACATACTACCTATGACGACCCTTCAAGCGAATATCATGTCCATACGCCTGATATTCATAACCATCATAAGACTTCAAATCATCCAAAAAGCCAGCACCCGGTAAAACATCAGGCATGCAAATAGCATCATCATCCGACGCATCAGATAAAGACAAGGACGAGCTTTCCATATTAGTAGACACATCATGGGTCCGAGAGAATTGCTCCCACAAACTTTCATTGCCACTTTTCGCAGGTACATCACTAGTAGAGACTTCACAAGCAGACGCCTTCTTCTCACTATTATTCTGTAACCCCACCTCCACCATACTTGGACCACTATCACCCTTAATCACACCAGAAGTAACGCCAACCGATTCATCTTTAGAAGGCTGATCTAACGGAACAGCATCCAAGGTACATTTATTATCTTTAGCATTCTTCTTATTAGTAGGTTTAAAGACAGGTTTATTGACAAAATTAGCCTTAGGTTTGTAGAACCGAGGCCTTTGAGTAGCATTGGCAACCTTATTTCCAGCTATATCCAAGTGAACACCACGATTATCACCAACATCTTTATTAGCCGAACCCATCCCATAAGTAGCCTTAATCCTCTTAAGAGGGCAATCAATATCATCATGGTTAAAAATATTACATTTTGCACACCGAGATGGCCACCATTCGTATTCGACTTCAAGAACTTCCATATAATGACCTTGACTAATAGGCCAAGGTATAGCAACATCAATTGATTCCAAGACAGCTTTTTCAGCCGATAACTCAACTAGAACCCGTGCATAAGAGTAACAACCCCAAGGATTATTACACATAGCTCTAGTACCCGCATCCATTCATATAATACGACCAAGCTCTTGTGCAATCAAACCAATACCGACTTCAGAATACGCAATCGCAGATACATTATGAATGAGAACCCATACCGGTACCTTAGTAATCTTCTCCCTCTCCAACCTTGTATTAGGAACCCAAGTCTTCAAGAAAATGGGATTCGATTTGATAAACCAAGGACCACACTCAAGCACCTTATTCATACCCTCTTGAGTCTTGAATTTGAAAAGGAAGAAATCATTGCGCAACATTACACACTCGATATAACACCCCCATTTTAGGAACGCAGCAGAGAGTGACATGGGGTGCTATACATCAATCACATTGGACAAATATAGTAAACAACTTCAAAACAAAGTCATTTTTATTAAAAGTTCATAGTTCACATTCGATAATTATCAAAGTTAACAAGGTCCCAAAAGTTTTTAGCATAGCTAAAAGATACATAAGTTTTAAAAAAAATTCAAAACATTATTGAATGAAAATTTTAATTAAACATGGTCCATCATATTGATATCCATTTCTTGCGCTACCCATCCAAGCTGAAAGTCACTTACGGACCTGAGATAAAACATGCTAAAAAGTCAATATAAAGTTGAGTGAATACATAGAGTTTAATAAGTAATAAGTTGAATACAAGCATTATTCATCGGGCGACAAGCATGTACATTACTTGTCGGGTTATCAGATTATAGTATTGAGATTATGAAACTGAACCTTAACCATGTTTTTGTGCCCCGAGGTAAAAATTGCCATTTACCCCATACTCTCAATATTATGTGACCGTTATGTATGAGGCGCTACTCACCCGGTCAAGCCAGCCAAGCCTAATATGCATATCTATAATACTAGCGTTTCCCTACGGAATTAACGGTTCATGGTGGGGACTTAATTGGCAAGATGCATTCAATCACTATAATCATGTAATCGGGTCCAGCATACCAAAAACTACTTGTATTCAGTTTGTAAAAACTAGCATGTATCCCCCTCGCGAGGTTTATAAAATATTTAAATAAGTAAAGGCGAGGCTATGAACTCACCGTGAATAAAGGAAGTAGTATGAAACAAGCAAGTGAGGAAAATAGCCGCGAAGCTCTACGATGAACCTAAATAGATATACGGTTGTCTTAGTTTTTGAAAGTATGAGTTGATATAATTTACTCTCTATACTATATAAATTACAACCTTAATTATGCTTGGTACATATATTCTAAGTGTTCAAAAACAAATTTTTAAAGATACAATTACATAAGTTTTTAAATCCTTTTCATACTTTTTACGTAAAAGTTGTCAAAATTTTATATAACTTATTATCTTAGAAAATCCGTCATTTGTAAACCGTAAGTCCAAAAATTACGTCCTTTATATCAACGGAAAGGTATTAATCTATACTAACAAGATTTGTGGGCCCCACTAAACCAAAAATTACTTAACAGTACCAAAGTTACCCATTTACCCAATATATTCACTTCAGAAAACTTTAACATTGCATCAGTCGCACGAAAAGTGCGATATCTAGTGTTTTACAAACCCGATTAATTCCCCGTTTTCGGCCACGTTTAAGTTAAGATGTTATCTAGAACTTTTATTCTTTGAGTAACAGAGGGTTATTCACAAAAAAATGACTTTTACACGTTTCAAATCTGTTACTTAGAATATGACATGTTTTACGAAAATATTTCTAGTTTAATCATCGTAATGAGTTATTCGATGAAATACCCGTCAAAATGAGCGCAAGACATAGGCCTATAACCACATATTTTTATTTTATGTCCAATGTTTACTGATTAATGCAGTTAATTCTGTTTTTACCCTTGATCAAAACTGTCATTTGCATGACTAGTCCATGAGTGATTTTATAGTGATATAACCTATGTACCAAGCCTAACCAAGCAACATAACTCATATAATATACAAATACATCAAGATTTATAAATTTTACAGAAATGAAAATAAAAATAAAATGAAAAGTGGGTGATGAGTTTCCTTACAAAAGTGATGAACAAGAAAATCAAGAACAATGGACCACTAAACCTATGATTTTTCCAATAACCCTTGCACCCTTTTCTTTCAATCTTTTACCCAACTTTTTCACCTTGATTTACCCTTGATAATACCTTAAAATATCAGACCTTGAACACTTAAAACACTTGAATAAACTCTTGCCAAGAACTTCCAAGAAAACCTAAGATTTTATGAGATTTGATGATGTTTTGAGTGAAATAAACCAAGAACAAGACTAGGCCTTCAAGATCTTTAATTTATGATCAATAATTTAGTAAAAGGATTGATGAAATATGTGTATATTAGCTTTTTTGGGTCGTTGATATCAAGAGAGGAAGGAAACTTTTGATCTAGATTGCATGTGTAGATGTGTTGTAGTGTAGTTTAAGTGGTAACAGGTAATATTACATGTGTTCAAGTGTTGTGATAGTTTAGCTATCCATGAGACAAGTGTCTCATGGGTGGCTAAATGTATAAAAAAAATAGTGATAGTTTAGTATAAGTTGGGTATAATGTGTAGCTTGAGTTTATAGTGTGTAGTTTTGATCCCGGTAATTGAAAACGTTAAGTGTTTTTTTTTTTTTTTTTTTTTTTTTTTTTTTTTTTTTTTTTTAACACGAAATGTAAAATCGGGTAACATAAAAATACAAAACTTGTAAAAATGTTAAAACTTGTTATTATAACTTATTTGAGTAGTTTAGATAAGTGTTGAGGTTGACAGAGGGTTTAAAGTCATTAAAACTGAAACCGTGAGTTGAAAACGCGTTTGGTGACACCGGTTTTTGATAAAAGTGACGTAAACTATAAAAATGACACGAAAAGTATAAAACTCACTTGTAAATATGAAAATAGGTTAAAATGTATAAAATATGTAAAATTATCATAGTCTAAGGTTGGTTCACGTTGTTAAAAGCATAAAACGTAAATTTAAATCGCGTAAAATGTAAAAGGTGCAAGGTTTACGTAAAATTGGAAAAAGTGAAAAGTGACTTTTTTAAATAGGATTGTAAGGAACCCATGATGGATAAAAAGTGTAGAATGGACATAGTCTAGTCGCGGTTGAATTAATTGAACGTACGCAGATAACTTCCGACGAAGTTAATTATTAAAAAAATAGAATAGTTAAATAATAAAATATTAAGATTAATGACATGAAAATTTTGAAATGTCACACTCGAAGCCAAACTTACCCCACGCATGCTTAACATAATCTTCAACAATAGGAAAAGCTAACCGTTGCCCAAGGAAATAGCCGCATAACGTATGATCAAATTTAGAACGCATATCGTCAACAACGGCTAGGGGAATAACAACGTTAGCACCACCAATATGTACCCATCAGCTAGCCTTTCACCATTATCCTTAGACGTACCAACAATTGCAGCCCCAAAGAATCAGGTTCAACAACATTAGTAATCTTAGGAACATCATATTTAGTACTAGCTAAACTTACACCTTCACGTATAGAAAAATTTGAATCAGAAACAACAGGAGCAACACATGGTACCGTAGAACCAGAACCATGATCACAAGAAAATGCAAAACTCCCCGTTTTTCCATCTAAACCTGCAACCTTTCAATATTGAGTTCAATGGCTTACCCTCGTTAACAATTACCTTGCAATCGATATTGTTAATCTTGGTGGCCAACCTAGTAGCCTTAGTAGACTTCTTACCATTCAGAAACCCTGCTTCCATCTCTCCAAACCTACTTATTCCACGAATGACTTACAACACCAAAAACACGTACACTTGTAGAATCCAAAAACCCTAGGACGGATACTTGCAAACAGAAACTTGCAGCAATAGAAACCAAACGCACTTGTACTCCACAAAACCCTAAACGGGTTACTTGCAATCAGTAAAAACTAAACCCTAATCGAGTATAGTTTTGAGTTAAGCACCAGAAACCAACAATCTTGAACGCAACTAAATGTACCAAACCCTAATCGGATTCAGATATGAGTTAATCCCCAAAGAAACAAGTGATTGAAACCCAAAGTTTAGATTAGCGTGACGAACCAAAACCCAGAAATCATAAAACGCATGAAAAAAATGAAACCCTAATGAGATCATAAACCTTCCAGCCCTTTAACCAATAATTTGATTAAAATAATGCGTATTATGAAGAGTAGATCGTTCCTTATATAGTTAAAATCAATCTGAAACGACTTTATATCAAAGAATAATAAGGAAAACAATTCAAAACACATGATAAGCACAATGATCTATCAAGAGCAGAATCAAAACATGATAGGAATTAAAGGGATTAGGGCAGAAGAAGATGAAAACCGATTAGAGATGGATTAGCAATTAGAAAATATAAATTGTTCAAAAGGTAATTCTGCGTCATCTTTAGTTTTAGATTTTGATATTGATGGTAGTAATATTGGCCTGGTCCCTAGGTTCTTTTACGGGTTCAATTTTAGCATATGTTGGTTGGATGTGATAAGTTTGCCTAACAACACATTAGCGATGTGCTTATTGTAAGCTTTTTAAACACGTCGATTACTTTCCATGGCTAATTTTTTAACCTTTATACAAACTGACCAAACACCATGTGCTTCTTCTAACCTTTGTTCCAAATTTTAAAAGACTTTTTTGTGCAAAATTGCCTCGGTCGAAAAACAGGCACTACTATAAAAACCAAAAGAAAAAAAATGCACACAAACATGTAACCCATGCACATTAAAAAAAAAGTAAAAAAACAAAAAAACAAAAAAACAAAAGAAAAAAAAATTAATTTCATATAAAGAAAAGTACATTGTCATTTATTTACACCAAATCCGCTCGCATAAAAAATAAATGAAGTAAAAAGTGGAAAACAGGCCCGCATGCAACACGGCGGCCACTGCCTTTCTAGTGCCCAATAATATATAAAAATATGTATTTTCTTTTTTTACTTCTCATACTCAAAGTCTCAAATCATACATATCAATGTCATTAAAAAAAACCCTACTAGCCTACGTTCAGAAAAATCAAGTCAAACACTCTAAACCCTAATCTTTATAATTCATTGAAACATCCACAAGTCAAAAATTAAATTAAACTCACATAAACAACTATCATCATTATCAAAACAATGGAAGTAAGTTTTATATTTTATTTTTATTTGCATTCGATGCACTAGCTTATAACATGTTCATCATTATCTTAGGATGTCTCGTTTGAGGATTTAGCCATCTAACCGAAGTCACTATATATTTCCTAAATTATCTTTTGTGGTTCTATGCCAAGATCATACTTGTGCAGTTTTTTAGTGAAAGAAACAACCTCAAATGTAGATGAGTCTCATCGCTTTGCAAGCAAGATTGAGTGAGAAAGTCGAGAACGCAAATTAATTGGATGATGTTGAAGATCTTATTAAAGATGATGAGATTTTCAAGGATATGGAATAACAATTAGAGAAACTAACCAAAAGAAATAAAGAGAAACAAATTGTGGAACTATAAGCAGTCATAGTTATTATGTTGGACGAAGTTTTAAGTTTTTTTTTTTTTTTTTTTTTTTTTTTTTTTTTTTTTTTTCGGATTGTTATGCATTATTGTTTTATTAAATATATGAATAAGTGAAACTATAAAATGATTATTTATTTGAGTTTATGCTTTAGTTTTTAATTGTTATTGGTTTAAATATAAATGGTTGCAAGTGCTTAAAAATTCATTTTTTTTTGTATTTTTATGGCTTAATTCATTAGTGCATGAGTTTTTTTCTTTTATTATTATTATTATTATTATTATTATTATTATTATTATTATTATTATTATTATTATTATTATTATTATTATCACTTTATTGAAAAACAAAAAGGATTTTACAGGAAATTAGTGGGGAGCCGAGATACCAACTGAGTCCCCACACCTCTAGCTACAGCAAAACCAATCCTACTAAAAATATGTGGAGCAACACGTGCTCCAATGTCTTGGGTCATAGAGAATCGTCTAATGCGCTTTAATAAGGTTACTGCATCCTTTTCAAGTTCTCCAAAGGAAGAGAATGAAAAGGGGAGGAACCCATATCCGATATCAGCGCATTTAGCTGCATACTTGACACGTTTACATTGTGCGACTTCAATAACCGCCCGACCGGGCATAAAATCAACCATACACGAACGCGTCAAAGGTGACGATCCTGTAAGATCAACACAAACATCAAGGCCGCCATCTCAAGAGTAAAGTAACATATCAGCCGGACGTAAGGTTTTGTCCCTCTCTCCACGAAGCCCAATATCCACCTCCTTACGAACTGAAACTCCTGACCGAGAACATATATCAACAAGAACATCACGCACAACATTGTGCCGATGTTTAATACCAACTAAGCCTGCGCACGATACAGCATGATCTCCAAAAATATCTCCAGGAAAAACCTTAGAACAAGCTGAACATGGCATCTGGACAGTAAAAAGAGGAACACCCAACCGATAACACAAAACACATCGGTAAGTCCTAGCATTCATAGTCTGTCCCAAGCCGGATATCGGTGCCACCCTAAGCCAATCTGACGTATAATCCTCTTTTAATGAGTTCCATAAAGCCATCTGTCTAGAAGATAAATGGAAAGTGGATTCAACCGTTTGGGCAACACGTGCGAAATGTATATCTGCCAATTTCTTCATAAGTTTGGGGGCAGCGATCTCACTAGGGTTACTCATAAGGTCAATATCCATATTCACATTAAAAGTACACAATGCATCATCAAAAGAGGGACCCATAGACACAATACCAGAACTACAGAGAAGCTTAGTTTGTAAGCTGGCAGATTGAAGTCTAGTAGCAAGGAAGGCATAGTTCAAGACATCACCTGCAGAATAAACACCAAGTCCCCCGAGAGCAAAAGGTAGGGCGGCGAGTCTCCATTGCCAATCACCAAACCCAGGTCCAGAAGCAGTGACAATACGTTCCAAAGAAGAGCGAAGTGCTGCATCAAAAGAAACCTGAGCACTCTCAAAGACCCGAGGAGGACATGTGCGCATAGAAAAATACAACTTGGAAATACCGGCACATGCACGTAATAGCAACAACTCACACTGAGGATCATTAAGCTTAGCAACAGCATCCATAAGCTCAATAGTTTTAGCAACCCTTTTTATTATTATTATTATTATTATTATTATTATTATTATTATTATTATTATTATTATTATTATTATTATTATTATTATTATTATTATTATTATTATTATTATTATTATTATTATTATTATTATTATTATTATTATTATTATTATTATTATTATTTCCAGAAAAGCGGTTCCTATCCGAGTAGACCCAAAGAACCGGAACTGGAACCAAAAACTATATTCGGTTCGATTCTCGGTTCTTGCTTTTCACAAAATTAGGTTCTCGAATCCACAGGTTCCGATTTCGGACCCATGCTCATCCCTAGTGTTGCTGGTGTTGCACTCACCTGAAGTCCTGTTACTCTTTCAATTAGTAATTTTAGATGGTTCTATGCATGTAATGCAGATATAAAGTTTAAGGCTTAGGCATACCTCTATATTTAGTTGTCACAAAGCATAAGCTGACAGCCATTATCATTGGTTTTGGCAAAGATTCATATTCGTCCATATCGAAGTTTTTGGCCATGTCATTTCAAATTGTGAACCTGAGTGTTCTACCACTGTCATTGATGAAATCACGATTATTCATATTTTAATACCAAAAACGCCCCCATTTTAGCTTAAATACAATAGCAAATTGTTGTTTTAATTGCAAATATTATGTCTATTTAGGATGTTAGAGTAGATTTGTCTATATACATGTTTGGGATTGACCTTGTAATTAATTAGTGATTTGGAGAGGATTATTATGAGTTAAGTTGAGACTTTTGATTCAAACGATAATCCCAAAAGCATTGTTTTAAAAAGTTATAAAATTTGTTTTATCAAAAATTGAAAAATGGAACCATGTAAGATTTTAGAAATTGATTATCTTTTAAAGTCAAAGGCTTTTAAGCAATTAATTAACTTAATCGAATTTTATGAAAATCTGCTTTAAAGGAGCGTTGTGAATTATTGTTGTTTGAATTAAATTACTTTCATTTTCGAGTTTATTGGGTAAACGGAACCGGTGACAAATAAACTTGATTTGGCATTTAATTTAATCTAATGGTCAAATTTCTTATCTTAAATTATTAATCACCCAATGCAAATTACCAATTAGTCATCACTACGAATCAACCATAATCCTAACAAGTATATTTCCTCCTTTTTGTTTTTGCCCTTATCATTTTAGCTCATCTCGTAGTTTATTCCTTAGCTTTCCTTAGTTTTTATTGCCTTAGGTTCCCTTTAGTTTTCCTTGTAATCTATAATTAAAAGCCAAAAAATATCGATATCTAAGCATCAAATGAAAAACTAAAACACGAGTCTGAAATTCATCATTCCTTTAGAACGACAGTCCGGGAGATCAATACTTCCCGCGATACTTAGGTATTTAGGTTCGTATCTGTATCTTTCCCTCATCCTTATAAATAAATTTTTGATCAAAAAATGACTCTTTCAGTCATAATACCATATTATTTTGTTATAATATCAGTGTTTATGTTGAAATTACATAAGTTTAGTGTTTTACATACTCTAGATTTTGTATTTCAATATTTCTTCTTGTGACTGTGAAAGAGTCGTTTTCGATCAAAAATTATATATAGAAATGGAAAGATATACGAACCTAAATACAAAAGTATCTTGGTTTGTATTGATCTCCCGAGTATCGTTTCAAAGGAGTGGTGAATTTGAAATACGTCAGCCAAGTTTTGTTTGATGATTTGTAGTCATAAAAGGTTTTTTATTTTTTATTTTTATCTTTTTTGGTTTTTAATATATTAAAACTAACGCAACTAAGTTATCTAAAGGAAAGCTAAAAACTAGACTAATACTAAGGGATATGTTTGCCTAGAAATCGGTGGTAAATAGTTAGGATTAAGATTGGTAAACTAAAACTACAACAAGGGTTAATTTATTCATACGGTTGCGTACTTCAATCTTAACCCTTATTCGCGCACATTAAACCACTTAGTTGATAATCTAGGTTAAGATATTGACTACTAGATAGTTTTATCTTTTTCAACGGCTTTTGCCCATTAAATAGATAAAAACATTCTAAGTAAACCATAAGTTGGATGTCTCTTTCATTTTACCAGGGTGAAAAATCCCTTTTACCCAAAAAAGTTGGATGTCTCCCGTTAATGGCTACTAGACCAAATTAGTCGTTTTATAGTAAAAGTTAGTCTTGGGAATTCAATGCGCGTTTTACTCACCTTATATTGAGTTAGAGTTCTCTTTCGAGAGTAAGGCACCAAAACTGATCAGGCGGACCTTTCACGAAATTTTGGTCAACACACACTTAAATTCGCAAAATCTATTCGTTACCAAAAACGGCTAACCTAAGCTCTAGTCAATAAACTAACAACTAATATCACCATCAACAACTTACAACTGCAATCCTAACTACCTAACCACCCATTTGATGACTATGCATATCAGATCTAGGATCTTCTAGGGCAATTGAATGCTTTTTATGACATGTATGGTATCAAGCTCCAAGGTCTTGGTAGGAAGTAATTTTGTTTTCGTAGGTATCAAATTTTATCTTGTGAGTAGTGGTTTATTTTCTTGTTTGGAGAATAAGAAGTATCTTGTTATGTAAGCCTTTCCGCCTATGTAACGGGATGAGATATGGGATTTCACCCATATCCTTTGTACTTAAACGTTTTTGGAGTAATAAATTTACCGGGTCTTTTGACCTTTAACCCAAAAACATAAACAAACTACTCTAACATAATAATAAGCAATGGTAATGAAATATAAGCTAAACATAATAAAAATAAAAAGAGATAATTGAAAGGGATTAGAAGTCACCAAATTCGGATTAACGAGCGAGATGATACAACAACTTTCAATAATACCAAATATACCCATCTCTAAGCTAATAAACCATAACCTTGCTTGTTGGCTTCATAAACACCTTTTTAATCATCACTTATTACTTTAACTCAACAAATAAAAAGGGGATAATTCCAAAAATGATCTTATTGCCCAATTGCTTTGCTTTTTTGACCGTAGATTAGAAAGTTTCGAAATTAGCCTTTGGGCAACCGGGAAACTCTACTGTAGCCAACCATGGGACGCCAAGTGTCCGAATTTTTGGGCAACCTGTGTATTTTTTGGGCAACTTGGGACACTTGGAGTCCCATGGTTGGCTACACTAGAGTTGCCCGGTCGCCCAAAGACTAGTTTTGGAACTTTCTAATCTAAGGTCAAAAAAGTAAATCAATTGGGCAACAAGGTCATTTTTGGAATTACCCTAATAAAAAGCTTTATAATAATAAAGTAAAGATTTATTTTTTCAAAACTGTATTTAAGTTTAAAACAAAAGCCTTATTAATAAAACTGCTGAATTCGTTAAAACAACTAACAAAAAAGTAGTAACGTTAAAGGTTTTAAAAACTGAAAATTTATTAAAAGATCTTTTGGAAGTGCTTAAATAATCTCAAAGTAGAAAAGAAAACATGAGAAAAGAAAGTGACGTTAAATTTGACTTCGAAACTTGTTACTTTGTCAAAATACTAATTCTAGGTAAAGGGGAGTAATCCTGCACATTGGTAAAATATATTAACCCAAAAAACATTGAAGTACAACGGATGCGAGTGATTCCCTCATCTCAGTCCCTTAGGACACTTACAATAAACTCTATATAAGAATGACACACCATTCTTATAACTTACAAAATATAACAATCAACCTACAATGACTATACAAGTGAATAAACATCCTGAAATTAAAGCTCGCCTAGCAAAAGTAGCACCAAAGCATAGTCATCGTAGAACTTCCAATCATCTTCATTGTCCCACACATATGCAACGCACAACTGTGATAAACAAGGAGATGAACTTACACCAAAAGTCTGGCTCGGTCAATGCATCCATTACCACTCATAAAAGTGGTTCCGAGTGAAATTCAACCATGAATCTGCCAAACAACGATCAATCAATTAAAACCAATCGATCAATAAGGTTATAAACAACCCTAACTTACAATTCCTCCATTAATAAGCTTAATAGATAATCTAGGTAGAATAGCCAGCTCCAAACATACAATCCAATCGGGTCGCATAGAAAAATAAGGTGTGAAAAACCAAAGACAAATGTAGCAGGCCCGTTAGATACCAAAATAGGGATATCAAACCCTAAGTTCCAATAACTCGCATCACAAGATCTGTGACACGATCATGAAGCAAGAGTTTTTGAACAAGAACCCTAAAACTTGACTTACCATCGCCTCCAACCCTAACATGACATATAGCGATCAGCAGCAACACGAATGCAGCTCATACCACCCAATCGACTGAATACTAGGGGTTTAGAAACCATTACTTACAAAACATAACAAAACAGCCTGCTCTCGTATGTTCTATCTCTCAACCCACGGCCTAGATAAACCACTTACCAGAATAAAAACAACGATCAAACATGATCGACTTACAGATAGTATATGGATCAAGGATCCAACTTGCATTCATAACCTGATAAACCGAAACCCAGAAGGACTTCGTTAAAACATTGAAGCGCATCAATCAATAAAACCAATCCTCGCTGCATCAAATAACAAACCCTAAACAGGTTTTTATCATTAAAAGATACAACCCTAATCAATAAAGAGAAGAGCTCGCAGCAGGATAAAATACCAAACGGTTGAAAAAGAACCCTTACGATAAATCAGATCAAAACCCTAACCCCAGTAACAAACCCTAAGTAAAAATCATTGAGAAAATCCCAACAATTAATAATAGTGAATGGAAACCAGAGAATAAAGAATCGAAACAATAATCAGAAGGGATATAAATAAGGATCGATCAACCAATAAACATACAACCCTAAAACCAATTTAACGATATAAACCAAAATAACCAATTGAATCAGAAGTAAGGAACGACTGAATCAATTAGTTAATGGGTAATGTACGAGTGAATATAAATCAGTTTGTAGGGTTTATTGGGGCAGCAGGAAATCGCAAAAACCTGCCTCCTCTTTGATATAACACAATCCTAAAATCGATTGCATACTAAATAAATGAATCAAAGATCATTTAGTAGTAGAGAGGCAATTTTAGAGGAGGTTTATTGGCCAGAAAAATATGAGGAGGAGGTGGCTGCAATTACCCCTAGAGAGAGATAGTTAGGCTTTTTTTTACAGGTATTAAAAAAAAATAGTCTCAGGATGTTTATTCACTTGTATAGTCATTGTAGGTTGATTGTTTTATTTTGTAAGTTATAAGAATGGTGTGTCATTCTTATATAGAGTTGATTGTAAGTGTCCTAAGGGACTGAGATGAGGGAATCACTCTCATCCGTTGTACTTCAATGTTTTTTTGGTTAATATATTTTACCGGGGTGCATGATTACTCCCCTTTACCCAAAAAAAAGAGAGTATTAAAAGAAGTCAGAGAATTTAAACAAAGCAAAGGCCCTTCAACACCAGCGAGAACTTCACACCAGAAGTCATCATTACTCAGACCCTTTAGTGGTCTTGATGTGCGAAAAAGCTTTGACGAGACTAAAGAAGATGATATGGAAAACCAAGTTATAGTTGTCTAAACCATTCATAAAGATGATAATAGAGAAGAATACACCACTAATTTTCTCATGCCAACTCAAGAAGGAGGACAAAGTGAGATTACGTTTTTTAAGAGGCTCGATGAAGAGCTTAACAAGGTGAATACTTTTTATAGGGACAAGGTAGAGGAAGTGATTGAGGAGGCTGCTACGTTAAATAAGCAGATGAATGCTTTAATAGCATCGTGGTTCAAGAATTTGGTGATCGCCGAGCAAAATGTGCAGGTACATATAGTTGTTACCCTATATGTTGGGCCTGTGCGTAAGTGTGACTGATGGTTGTTGCAGGTTGTTATCGGACGACCAAAGGTTGGTGGGATTCAAGCTGGCGCCTTCAAGTTTGTGATACTCAGAAAGTGTGTTACACGATGTACCTCATGAGCAGAGAGTGTCAGCAAGACTACCTTGGGGTCTTCTTATCCATAACCTTAAGCTTGTGGTGCTTCAATTGGTCGTGGAGGGTGTCATACTTGAACATGTATGTTTGCCAATAACCATAAAAGATATATATCATTAGTACCATATACGACATACATATATACATAGATACACACATCAATTAATGTTGGAATTTGCATAATCAAAATACACAGCCAAGCCAAGGATCTGACTTTATGTTGCAGATAGAGATGGCAAAATGGGCAGGGCGCGTAACGCGCTGGGTTATAATGAGTATTTTTGTACGGGAATTGCAATTAATAAGGGGGAGTTTACAACTACTTCTTTTTATGTTTTTCTGCTTATATATTTGTAAACTGAAGTACCAAATGACAACGGTTATGTTTTTTGTTAAGGTACTATAACTTGAATTGTGGTATAGTTTTAGATGCCGTAGTACCATAAAAAAACCAGCGTGAAAGTATATAGAAGGGGAAAATATATAGAAGGGAATTATACTGGCTAATCATAGGGAAAAATATTTAGAAGGGAAGAACATGGAAGAAGAGTATACAGGGTTAGATTTTTGTCATCAACCTGAGCATAGATACAGATATAATAGTACATGTAGCCTAGAGGTGAAAAGATATGTGGGTGGGTAAAGTAATAGGGTAAATCGCTTCGGGTTAAAACAAGTAACTTTTTTTTGTATTGGTTGAGACGAGTTAGGGGTCGAAATAGACCGGTCGGGCCAACATAACTTCAAACACTTATTTTCAGTTTCAATAATTGCAAGTGAATATGGCTCAATTATGATTACAAATAGAAACAAACAAGCAGCTTATATGCATGGACATTAGACTTTGGGTAAATTTTATCCTTTATTAACTGATTAAACTATTTAACATGTGCCTCTTCTAGCTATTCAGTGGTATAAATATGCTTAATAAACTCATGGTTTTCCCGCGGGACTGTAAGAATGAGGATGACTATTTTGCAGATATAATTAATGATGATATAGTAACACTTGATGAATCAGCCTCACGTACACTCTCTTACATCCCATGGGGTCTCCACCGGGTCAAAGTGCATGAAGCAAGAAGAAACCATGTCCGCACAAAGGAGCAGTAAGAAGAATCAAACTAAGACAACAGAAGGCCAAAAACATGAAGAGCAATCTTTTGATGGTGTTAAAAACCAACCGTCAAATCATAAACCAGGTTGTATGGTTAGTGTAATGGGTGAGAATGCCAATACTTCTCCACTTTCCATCTGGCATGGCTCAACAAAGTGGGACAGTGAGTTGGGCACGGAAACCTGATGCAAATGTTTTTACCGTAGATGGCGCCGAAGTATGATGCTACCGCAGATATGAAATCCTGATCACGTACTATCGAAAAAGAGTGTATTTAACTGAGCTACCTTTAGAAGAGTATAGTTTTGTTCTACTGTCCGTCATTGTTGCATCAACGTGTTCTTAGCCAAACGGACAATTTATCATAATGAAGTTCCATGGGTGAGTGTATGTTTTTCAACTGTATCAACTTATTTGGTTTTTAAAGAGCCTTTGGTCTATTTTGATGAGGAGAAGCTTGATTACTCTGTTTTTGCGGCAATCAAGATCGTATAAGATGGTGACCGAAATAATATTACTACTCTACTTGTCTAGGTATGTCATTATGATATTACTCTGCTTCTTAATTGCTGGTTTTGTTATTAGAGGTTTGATCAAAATGTGGGTGTGTTTATATTTAGCTATGATATCTTTATGTTTAACAAAGTTATTTTTAGATATGAAACTGGGACCAAATTGGTGTCTTATATGAAAACCAAATTGAAGTTGTGGAGGCTGTCGAGAGATTATTAGGATTAGCACCAGATACTTATTTTGCTTCACACGACACTAAATAAAACGGGACACCATTTAGTATACCCACACTACCACCTCCTTTCCCTGTATGCACTTTAAGAAAAGCATTGACAAGTTATGCAGATCTGTTGAATGCTCCCAAAAACGTTACGTAATAACATTGATATTTTAAAGTTTTATTGAATTTTCATCACAAGTTAAACTTTTAACTAATGGATGTTTTGTTATGTCTTTCAGTCAGCTTTGCTTACTCAAGCTGCTCATGCTCCTGATCCCGAGGAAGCTTGCCGTCTAAAATTTCATGCATCTTGTGATGGGACGGTTCTTTGTTTTCACAACTTAAAAATTGCGCTAGACATTTGTGGTTATAAACATGCTTTTGATTTTTCGTTGGCTTAATTTTGAGTTTAACTGTAAATTAAAAAGAATGTGCCCACGTTTAGTGTCATTGTAACTGAGATATCCCCTTGGCCACCAGTTATGTTGCTCATATTTTTATATTTACTTATTGGTATCATACGTTGTCTTCGATTGCATGGCACAAAATACGTCTTCATTGCCATTTCAAATAACTTCAGAATTTGTAGTTGATTTGAACTTGGAATTTGTAGTTGATTTGAGTATCCTCACCTAACTATTTACTTATGCAAGGCCAAAAGTCCAACTTACTTTCATCTTTTGTATGTACTAACTCTCCAAATATAGAATCACTTCATCCAAAACAAGAATAAGTATTGCATGGAGGTAATTAACAATATTTGCTTAACTCTCATTTTGCCTCATTGTGCTTCTTGCTTCAAATTGTTAATGTAACATGTGACACCTAAAACATTGGTTGATCGGGCATGAGTGTTTCGTAAGGAATATCATCCTTTCATGATTCAAGCGATATCAGGAAATGCATTTGACAATGTGTTTTGCACTCTCTGTTAAGCTAAACCGGAACGATATCTACATGTTTTGTGCTTTTAATATGTATTTGATTATAATTGACTACATGTGTTATGAGCATAACATTGATATAAAATCCGGATGCTTCAAGAAAGTAAAGGTTATGTCATAGCACAAAAAATATTTTTATCGTATTTTCGTTGAACAAAGAAGCCCATATGTAATTTTTTCTTATCATCTTTTAGCAAATGAAAGTACATTAAATTATTTTTAGCCACTAATGTTGTTTTAGTGATCAATGTTATGTAATTGTTGAATAAGCCACAATTTTTTTACAGCAACTGACATCATCGAAATTGACTCCAAAAGTAATATTGAGTAGTTAGTTGTAAAGTTCAATATTTGATTAATAAAACGGGTGCAGTTTTTCCTCCCCGTTATTAAATATGAATTAATATTAGCAAATACCAGTAAAATAAAATAAAAGTCGTAAATCTCTCCTTATTAATAAATAACTTATAATTCTAAAAGATCGACTAAAATGTGAATAAAATAAACACATTGCAAATTGATATTGTCAATTTGTTTAATAATTAATAACGGTAAACTAATTTTCATTTTAATGCATTAACAAACAAGTCCTAAGTAAACCTAAAAGTTTTTATGTAAAACCTTTTCTTTCAACATATACACTTTCCAACCATTTTTTACTACCCTTCCTTCGCTATAGTAAAATATGTCAACGATAATTATAAGTCATGCCCGCCCAACGGTTGGGCGGGCTTATATGCCCGGGAGGGCTTACAAGTCATGCGCTAACTAAATTAAAATGTAAATTACAAAGCATGCCCGCCCATCGGGCGGGCTTCGACAACTAGTATATATATATATATATATATATATATATATATATATATATATATATATATATATATATATATATATATATATATATATACGAGCATTGCAGAACCCGTGCTACGCACGGGCTGAGAATCTAATTGTTAATCGTGTATTCTTTCTGTATATTGGCGAGTGTACACTTAAGTATTGTTTAGTATGTTGTATGAAATGTTTTAACTTTGTTGTATAAAATTTTAAAAATGTTTGATGTTGTTTTTGTTTTGTGGTATTGTATTTTATATATGGGCTTTTAGTTATTAAGTTGTGATGGCTTTGTTTCTTTTGGCCTATTAGTTAATTGAATGATAAAAAATATGCCTTTGTTTCTTTTGGTCTGTTACATTGCCCTACGATACTTGTCTATTAGACGGTTTTTGCTTGGTAATATGAAGCACACGGCGTCTATCTAATTGGTCATAGTTTAATATGCGTTTAATTTTGCCTCTCAATAAACACACTTGCACTTCGCAAGTAATTGATCAATAAATTGAGAGTAGCTTAATTACAAAGATGATTGCTATTCTTTTTTCATACTTTATTGCATGGTTATGATTCATTGTATTAGAAGTTTCTCTTAGTTGTTAAAATCACTTTAAAAGCACCCTCCAAATACCCTCCAAATCAGTATAAACACAAATGACATTGTCCTTTAATGATTCCAAAAAAAACTAATATTTTTTTGTTCAACTTTTTAATTTTCTTGAAAAAGTGATTGAGTATAAAAAGTTATTGCCTAACAATGACATGGCGTATATGCTTATAACGCGGAAGTTTATTATATGACGAACATTCATTCATACTTTTTTATTTAATAGAGGTTGAATTTTATATTTTAGCATGATCATGATGATAAAAAGGTTATAAAATATAACTTTCACATCATGAGATTACAAAATTAAAGCTCAGGTTAATTAATCCTCCAACAATTTAGTATATACATATATGGATATCAAAGAATCAAAAAGATTAAACGCAAACAAAATATTAACATTCAAATCCATCCAACTATTGAGTGTCGCAATGGAATCATCAATAAAATTTATGATAATGAGACTGATTCGATGATTCAGCTTCATATATTGTAGAAAACCGAAACCTAAAGGACCGAACAGCCAACCGAGTTTGCCTCGATGAATATCTTTGCATTCCATTGGTTGAGCATGTTTTCGACACTCCTAAGCTCGAAGACGATTGTTGTTGGCATCTTTCTTGCGAGGAAAGCTTTGCATGAACATAATTGTTTCTCGGTAGTGATCAGTCTCTTGTTTAATCTTTTCTTCTTTCTCCAAGTGGACTTTAAGTTTCTCTTCGTCATATTTTTGTTGTTGCAACTCGAGTTGAGTTAGTTGTTTTGCTTTCTTCCTCTTCTTTTTTATTCTAATTCTTTTTTTTCCTTCATCCATTCCCTGACATTTGGAAAATCGATAATACATATAACAATAGAACTTAACTTTATCCCCCACGAATACTTTTTTTAAGAAAACGAAATGAATGAATCATTAACAACACATATATTTTGTATAAAATCAAATACATTTTACGTGTATAAATATATTTTGTAAAAGGGAAAAAAATACATACTGTTGTTGGTGAAGATATCATCTCCTATACCATCTTCTTGCCCAAACCTATCATGCAAAAACAACACATATAAGATTACTAAAAATCAATCACTAACAATACAATCACAAACAAATACCCATATGTCAGCATGTTTGCCAACGTTATTAATCATTTTGGAGCTGCTCATTACACACGACAACAACCAAAACTAAACTTAGTATCATACCACATTACCAAAAGAAACAATTCAAATAAATAAATATACATCACAACCATTTTTCAATAACCTTCTTCATCAACGACTCATGCACGCCACGATGACTAAAATGAGTTTGGTTGAACGTGGTGTCGGCGGCGGAAACAGTTGATGTTGGTCGGTTCCGGTGGATGTGGCGGTGGAATAATTTGTTGCGGGTTGCTAAATTTTGCTATTTATACTCAAAAGAAGTAGTTGAAAGAGTTACCCAATTAATTTTCCTATTAAAGATCAAGTAATGCATACTCTAATAATTAAAATAGACTCTCCAAATGCCTTATTCATATATTTTGTATAAAATCAAATACATTTTACGTGTATAAATATATTTTGTAAAAGGGAAAAAAAATACATACTGTTGTTGGTGAAGATATCATCTCCTATACCATCTTCTTGCCCAAACCTATCATGCAAAAACAACACATATAAGATTACTAAAAATCAATCATTAACAATACAATCACAAACAAATACCCATATGTCAGCATGTTTACCAACGTTATTAATCATTTTGGAGCTGCTCATTACATACGACAACAACCAAAACTAAACTTAGTATCATATCACATTACCAAAAGAAACAATTCAAATAAATAAATATACATCACAACCATTTTTCAATAACCTTCTTCATCAACGACTCATGCACGCCACGATGACTAAAATGAGTTTGGTTGAACGTGGTGTCGGCGGCGGAAACAGTTGATGTTGGTCGGTTCCGGTGGATGTGGCGGTGGAATAATTTGTTGCGGGTTGCTAAATTTTGCTATTTATACTCAAAAGAAGTGGTTGAAAGAGTTACCCAATTAATTTTCCTATTAAAGATCAAGTAATGCATACTCTAATAATTAAAATAGACTCTCCAAATGCCTTATTCATATATTTTGTATAAAATCAAATACATTTTACGTGTATAAATATATTTTGTAAAAGGGAAAAAAATACATACTGTTGTTGGTGAAGATATCATCTCCTATACCATATTCTTGCCCAAACCTATCATGCAAAAACAACACATATAAGATTACTAAAAATCAATCATTAACAATACAATCACAAACAAATACCCATATGTCAGCATGTTTACCAACGTTATTAATCATTTTGGAGCTGCTCATTACACACAACAACAACCAATACTAAACTTAGTATCATTTCACATTACCAAAAGAAACAATTCAAATAAATAAATATACATCACAACCATTTTTCAATAACCTTCTTCATCAACGACTCATGCACGCTACGATGACTAAAATGAGTTTGGTTGAACGTGGTGTCGGCGGCGGAAACAGTTGATGTTGGTCGGTTCCGGTGGATGTGGCGGTGGAATAATTTGTTGCGGGTTGCTAAATTTTTCTATTTATACTCAAAAGAAGTAGTTGAAAGAGTTACCCAATTAATTTTCCTATTAAAGATCAAGTAATGCATACTCTAATAATTAAAATAGACTCTCCAAATGCCTTATTCATATATTTTGTATAAAATCAAATACATTTTACGTGTATAAATATATTTTGTAAAAGGGAAAAAAAATACATACTGTTGTTGGTGAAGATATCATCTCCTATACCATCTTCTTGCCCAAACCTATCATGCAAAAACAACACATATAAGATTACTAAAAATCAATCATTAACAATACAATCACAAACAAATACCCATATGTCAGCATGTTTGCCAACGTTATTAATCATTTTGGAGCTGCTCATTACACACGACAACAACCAAAACTAAACTTAGTATCATTTCACATTACCAAAAGAAACAATTCAAATAAATAAATATACATCACAACCATTTTTCAATAACCTTCTTCATCAACGACTCATGCACGCCACGATGACTAAAATGAGTTTGGTTGAACGTGGTGTCGGCGGCGAAAACAGTTGATGTTGGTCGGTTCCGGTGGATGTGGCGGTGGAATAATTTGTTGTGGGTTGCTAAATTTTGCTATTTATACTCAAAAGAAGTAGTTGAAAGAGTTACCCAATTAATTTTCCTATTAAAGATCAAGTAATGCATACTCAAATAATTAAAATAGACTCTCCAAATGCCTTATTCATATATTTTGTATAAAATCAAATACATTTTACGTGTATAAATATATTTTGTAAAAGGGAAAAAAAATACATACTGTTGTTGGTGAAGATATCATCTCCTATACCATCTTCTTGCCCAAACCTATCATGCAAAAACAACACATATAAGATTACTAAAATCAATCATTAAAAATACAATCACAAACAAATACCCATATGTCAGCATGTTTGCCAACGTTATTAATCATTTTGGAGCTGCTCATTACACACGACAACAACCAAAACTAAACTTAGTATCATATCGCATTACCAAAAGAAACAATTCAAATAAATAAATATACATCACAACCATTTTTCAATAACCTTCTTCATCAACGACTCATGCACGCGACGATGACTAAAATGAGTTTGGTTGAACGTGGTGTCGGCGGCGGAAACAGTTGATGTTGGTCGGTTCCGGTGGATGTGGCGGTGGAATAATTTGTTGTGGGTTGCTAAATTTTGCTATTTATACTCAAAAGAAGTAGTTGAAAGAGTTACCCAATTAATTTTCCTATTAAAGATCAAGTAATGCATACTCTAATAATTAAAATAGACTCTCCAAATGCCTTATTCCATGTAACCTCTACAATCATAAGTGCCTCAATGAATACATGAACACTTCGCATGCCCCTCATAAACATGGACGCTTGACATGGACGTGGCATTAATCTTGATTCTTGCATGGCTACATTTTTCACTTCTAAAAACTATGTCATCAATGCTCCTCAAAAAATTGGTGTCATTAATACTCCCCCTTAAATTTTAGGACTCAATCTTATATATATATATATATATATATATATATATATATATATATATATATATATATATATATATATATATATATATATATATATATCAAAGGAACCAACACCAAACACCAGGACAAACAATGTATCATCGCCCGACCAACCCCCTCCCCCCCTCCATTAGAGGATAGCTTTTGGTCCAAGGGCAAAATGTAGGCTTCAGGTCCATTAGTCTCCCATTATGCTATTTGTACTTTTTAAATAGTTTTCTTAACTTATACCCATGGGTTTTAATCACTGAATATGGTATCACAACGTGTTTGATTCTCTGATATATCGACTGCAATGAGCTGGTGCATCTAGGCCTTTATGTCAGACCATTCTATTATTGATTTTGTAATTTGCTTACCCTCTCATTAAACCAATTTTTACAATATATAAGTTTCAATGGTGGGCTAGGTCTATACAAAATAAATAAAGCCTAATACATAATAATGATCGACTAACACTCCCCCACAGTTGGAGTGGGAGAGGAACGAACATTCAAACTAGTATGGAACTCTTCAAACAAAGCCAAAGGTAGTCCCTTGGTGAAGATGTCAGCATACTGATAGCGCGATGACACATGAAGAACACGAACCTGAGCCTTAGTAACCATGTCACGAACGAAATAAATCTCAATCTCTATATGCTTCGTTCGCTGATGTTGTACAGGGTTAGCTGACAAATAAATGGCACTAGCATTGTCAAAATAGACAAGTGTAGCTGACAATAAAGCGGTGTGTAGTTCCCAAAGTAGATTTTGAATCAAAGCAGTTACAGCAACAACATTGGCAACACCCTGGTATTCAGCCTCTGTGCTAGACCTAGATATGGTATGTTGACGCTTAGAAGACCAGGAAATAATATTATCTCCCAAAAATACACAATAATCGAAAGTAAACCGTCGAGTAGAGGGGCCCAACCCAATCAGCATCAGAATAAGCAATAAGAGAACCACTAGAAGAAGCAAACAACTGAAGGCTAAAGTCACCACCATGGTCAAACGAAATTGAATTCCATTTTTTCAAAAAGCTTAAGAAGGTTGGTGTTATCAAACTACCATGGTCACATTGGAAATCTTTAATTTCACACTTGAACTGGTTTTTTGACATAAGATCGAAAATGTAGAAACTTTTGAAACACATCAAGAAACGACACATAATATCTAAAACCACCAACATTAACAATAGGGGAAGTCCAAATATCATAATTTATAATATCAAAGAAAGAAGAAACAAAGGTATCTAAACTAACAAACGGAAGCTTCACATTTTTCCCAAGTTGGCAAGCATGACAAATATCTGAAGACTTCTCTTTATTACACGAAATGAAATTACAAGAAATAAGAGATCGTAACACTTCTGCACCGGGGTGTCTGAGACGTTGGTGCCATTATGACTGACAGAAAGCAAAGCACTAGGTATAAAAGATGGTTTGGTAACTGGATAGAAGTCTCCCAAACTGTCACATCTGAGGAGGATACGACGAGTTAAGAAATCCTTTACAGAGAAACCAAATTCATCAAACTCAACACTACATTTATTATCCCTAGTAAACTGACGCACAAAAATAAGATTTTTAATTATGTCAGGAGTGACAAGTACATTATGAAGATATAAAGGACGACTAAGGGTTGGCAGGATGCTATGGCCCATGTTAGTGACGGGAATTTTATTCCCGTCACCCACATGACAGATGAATATAAACAATTGTTATAAAAAATACTTAAATTACTTGAATGAGAGGTTAGATGAGAAGACGCACATGTATCCATATCCCACGTTGGATCTTTAAACGGGCACTACAACAAATGGTGTAATTATACACACGGATTAGAGCATATCTTCACGATTTCAAGTGTGGCAAAACTTAAAGTACACGATGAAAATAGAGTGGCAAATCTTGGCGTCACAAAATACTTTACATAATTGGGCATGGAGAAAGTACTTAATTGCGACTTGAGAGGGCGGGGAATTTGATCAAA